>PVHX01005260.1:0-76249 GCA_004024805.1 Geosciurus inauris | reverse complement strand
CCTGTTTATTCCAAGGGTTGTCACAACACACAGGTGTGGGACAGCAGAGGCTTTTAGGGCCTGGCATCCCCCTACCCTATGTTAGAGCCCCTACAGTTTGGCATGGAGGCTTGTGGTAGAGGGAAAGTTTCCTTAGGCATCAGAGGGCAGAAGTCTCAAGGGAGACCCCAGAAGTTTTTGGAGCAGAAGGCCTTTTCTCAGGATTTTATGAGAAATCACCAGACAGGCTTGTGTATTTGGGCACCTTGGGTCTAACCTGTCCCTCCTCTGCAGCTGAGGAACTCCTCCTTGGATCAGGATTAACAGTCCTGCCTGAAAGTTCAGGTGTGCTACCTGCACCTTGGCCAGCATCTACCCGCTCTCAGTGCTATGTCTCAGTAGGGTGCTAGTGAAAGACCCCAAGCCAGCCATGAGCACCACCACCTGGAGACAATGGTGTGGCCTGCTGGACAGACAGTGGGGAGAGGAAGAGATAGAGTTCTTCCTCTCTGTCCCCATCCTACAGAGGTAGTGCTGAATAAGCTGGGATTGATGCCTGTTCCCCAGACAGGCAGGCAGAGGGCCCAGCTGGGCAATGAGGATTGCCTAGATGTCTGCCATCATCCACTGAGCAGCCCCTCACATCACACTCATGGCTTCTGTTGGTCCTCACCACTGCATCGTGAGGCACAGGTTGCCTCCTAGGTGCAGATGTGCATACGGAACTCAGTTGTTGCGTTGACAAGATCAGAAAAGTAACGATCCCAGAAAAGTAAGGATCCCTGGGTCATAATATATCCCAAACTCCTGGACCTCTGCAGCACTCTAAGTGTATCCTTCCAGAAGGCTAAAGGACCCTGGGGGCAAGGGGCAGGGGTTGGGGGAGAAAATCTAGGTGCACAGGAACAAATCTGTGAATTCTCTTCTGTCTAGACTTGGGCTAGGCCCCTGCTCCCCAAGCTCATTATACCTAGTGGATCAAGTGTGGAGTCTTTGGCAGTGTGTAGGACTCTTCCTTCCCTGTAGGACCTCTAGGGAGGGATGGATGGGGTGATGATTTTATAAAATATGTCACAAATACTATTGATCACTCATTGTGTACATTTTGCTGCCATTTACCAACTGTGTGACTTCACAAGTCTCTTAACTTCTCTGAGCCCGAGGCTTTTTGCTTGCAGCAGGGACAACAGTGTGATGCTCAAGGCTGCCAAAAGTGACTGAGAGGACCTTTGCAGAACAGAGGCTGGTGTAGGTGCCTGAGAAGTGCAATGCCAGTGCCAGGCAGTTGAGCAGGCCCCCCAGCCCTGGCTCTCCTTCCTCAGGCATTAAGCATAAGCTGCTTTTTTTTCCTGCTCCAGGGACCAAAAAGCATCATGAGGCGCTTCTGTCCTTTAAGTTGGCAAATATTTAAGCACCTGCCATTGGGGATTCAGATAAAGGGTAGAGAACAAGGGAGGCTTCGGAGCTGGAATCTAAGTGAGAGGGAAGTGTGGAGCCCCATCTCAGGAGCCCTGAGTCAGCAGGACAGTGGGGCGCACTTGATCCACATAAAGCCTCACATTGTTCCCTGGGGCACTCAGGATAGTGGTGACCTTTGGGATTTGGCTGACAGAGCATGAGGGGCTTTGAGGGAGAGCTGATGGCTGGTGGCAGAGGGCACTTGTCCTGGTTAGTGGTTGCACTAATACCCAGTAACAAGAAACCCCTGTCTAGGTCCTGGCCCTGAGGTTGTGCAGCTTCTCACACCCTTAGTCCCTGGGCACTGGTCTAGCTTTGGGTTGAGCACATCTGCCCCAATTCCGGTGAGAGAGCCTGGCCAGGGCAACCAGGGTGCTCCTGTGTCTGCTATGGGGCAGCTGGGAAGGACCCTGGCTGTCTCTCCAGGCCAGTCTCTTCCTCCCTCTCCCCTTTCCCAGCCCAGCGAAACTGGCTACTCTCTAGCCATGAAGCAGCCCCAGCCAGGATCAGAGGAATAAATATTTAGATTGGCTCAGCATGGGCCTCAGAATCACGCGCTCTGGTGAGGATGGGAAGGAGACCAGGATGGCAAAGCACCCTCCCAGGAGACAGCAAGTACCAGCTGTCCGGGAGTAAAGGTGATGGGAGGGACAAGTTGCCAGAGCAATTGCCCCTGCCCTGGGCTGTCACTGTGTGCAGTGGTGAGCTGGGAGAGGGCCATGGGGAAAGGCAGCTCTGATGTCCCGATCCCCTTGGTTTCTCTCGTCCTGGTGGTAGGTGGACTGGCAGCAGAGTCTGAGACCAGGAGCCCTTCCACCACTGCCCAGAAACTAGAAGCTGGTGATGGGGAGGCAGCTGGGAGTGTCGGCACAAAGGGCCAGAAAAGGCAAGGGGAGGCTGATGAGCTGGAGCTGAGGTTGAGTGTAAGGTGAACATGTGCGTGCAGGTTGTGCGGAGAGTTGGGTTGTGGGTGAGACAGGGTGTGTGCAGGGAGGAGGGTATTAGAGACCGAGGAAATGTGTAACCTAAGCCAAGAGGGGGTGGAAGAGACCCTCTCTGAGAGAAAGGGGTGAGGTGGTATCTCTTCGGGAGAGACTGAGGCAGACAGAAGCCAGGTGAGCATCTCTATGAGGGAGAGCAGGAGCCACCAGGTGAGACGGTGGAAATGGCTATGAGGGAGAGAGATCCAGGCCTAGCAAGTCGATGTGAAAGACAAAAGACGTGTGGCCCATGAGTGGGGACAGCAGGTGTAAGTATGGTATGGATGGGATTAGACTTGCCTATGTATAACATAACACTCCAAATAACAGTGGTTGAAGCAGAAAAGTGTGTTCCCCTCTTTCCAGTCTGATCTCAGTCTGGGAGACAGCCGTGGGGGCACGTGTGCCGGGGTGCTCTCTGCAGTGCTTCTTCCCCCTCCAAGAGGCTTTCCCTGGAGCCTCTTGCCACGGAGGTGGCGGCGAGGACCTTGCACTGGGCATCTGTGTCCCAAGTGCTTTTCAGGGCAGCTCTGTGCCATCTCTTATGCGTTCACCCAGAACCCCAGCACAGCTGAGCCAAAGCAGCCTTCTCTTTGGGACAGCCTCAAAGAGCCTCAGAGATGGCATGGCAGGGAGAGGGCAGAGAGAAAGAGAGTATCCAGAGCAGGCTAAGCAGGAAGCTTGGGAGAGTGTGAAGGTCACTGCGCTGAGAGTTGGGAGGTCTGGACTTCTGGTCCTGGCCCTGCGGCTCTGTGACTTATGAAGGTCACTTTTCCTGCTGGAACCTCACTGGGCCATGAAGTAGATGATCCCCTAAGCCTTCTGGAAACCAAAATAGCAGCTGTAGTACTACCACCCTATAGGAGCCCAGCTAGAGACAAGGCCAATAAGAGATGGTCTGAGGGGTTGACGGGTCTCGGGAATCCATTTACTCAACCAGCCACCAAGTGTGGAGCCCAGCTGAAGCCAATAGACTTGTGCCAGGGTCATATCACAGAGGGACTGGATCACTTGTTGCCTGGGCAGAAGATGTAGAATGAGGACAGGGGCTGAGTCTAGAAGGGAAGACAAGTAAGGAAGACAGTCCAGACACTGGGATTGGTGCCAGGGGTGGCTCTGCTGGGGACTGGTGTGGGTGGCAACAAGAACAAGACTGAGCAAATGACGCATGTGACTGGTGCTAAAGGAGGGTGGACAGATGGGCACAGGGCATCCCAGCAGAGGAATCACTCATAGAAGGCCCAGCGGGTGACATGGTGCTGCTCCTGGGAACTGCAATCTGCTTCAGTGTGCGGCTATGTAAGGGTTGCTGTGGGCAGGAACCTGGGGTGCCAGCCTCTGGGGGTATGCTTATAGTGAGAATGAAGGGAGTCTTGAAGGGCATTAGGCAGCTCAGGTGATAACATGGAGGGATGCTGGGGTGGTATTAGGAGACCCTCACCCTTCCTAAGGACCCACCTCTGCTGAAAGGCCCTCACTCTGAGAGGTCACCCCTCCCTCGCTCCACCCCAGCCTCATCCTTTGCCTCCATAGCACTTAGCATGAACTTCCACCCTAGGGCTTGTTGTGCTGCACTGACATTGATTGTCAGATATCAGCCTCTCTTGGGAGCCCCTTGAAGACAGGGGCCTTTTTCTTGGCCTTGGCTATTTCTTTGCCCATCCTGGTGCTGGTGAAAGTCTTGTCCCAAGTCATGTTAATGAGTGCCTTTCCACTAATGTGCTGGTTACTTGCAAGCCACAGAGGACTCCTCTCACTTGTCTGGGCCTCCAATGTATCTGTAGGAGAGGAATCTTTGCTGGGTGGGAGTAGGTTACAGTGGGAATGAGGCAAGCAAAGGTGAGGGCTTGCAGCCACAAGAGGGAAACCGGGTCCGGCCCACTGGGTCCTGAGAACTTTCACTCATCTGTCCCTTCTAGCAAACCCTCAAGGTAGGTACTGCTGTTTTGCTCACTTTGCAGATGTGGAAACTATGGTGTAGAGAGCTTAAGCAAGTTCCCCTAAGGATATGTGGCTAGTAGTGGCAAGGCCAGGATCTGGAATCTTTGCACTACTGTTGGTCTGGAGCCTACCAACTCCTTATTACAACTACAGAGGAGGACTTCAGCAAACACTGTCTCTGGGGCACACCTGCCACGCCCTCCACACGCCCAGGTTCTGACCCTGGTTGCTGTGTGCTCCCATTTTTCCTGATGGGTTAGAGATTCCTGGTTATTCATGGGAGAAGGAGCCTTGTGGAGCCCTCCTGTCCTGGTAGTCCAGCCTGCGTTCTGAGCCTGAGATACTTGCTTTCAGCCCCTGCCAAGGGCTCTCACCCAGTTAAGCCATCTGCCGTGGGCTTTAGGCCACATCTAGGTGAATCATCTCAGGGGACTCCTGAGCGACAAGGAAGGCTAGGAGCCGGGTTACCATCTGGCCACATGTTGTCAAAGCTGGGGACTTCTTCACCCTGTTCTTCCATCAGTTCTGGAGAAAAGGGAGCCTTGAAACTTTGCTAGTGAGTCAGATGTAGGGAGTAGGTAGAAGGGACACAGGTCACGATAATGGAGCCTTGTAACCTAAGAGTCAGATCCAGACATTAGTGCTGCCCACTCGCTCCCAGAGGCCAGCAAGGGAAAGTGGTTTTTAGGAGAAAGAACTAAAAAGACAGGAGAATTCAGAGTGTAGAGGTCTTGACTAGGGCAGGCAGCTTGGTTAGAAGGATATTCCTACCTCATTTCCTCTTATTTGCATGGGTGGTTTGTCACTCAGTATGAGCAAGAGCTGCCACATTCCCAGGTCTGGTGTATGAAGACTTACGGGCTCCTGCCAGATGGGCATGATGGGAAGAAGGAACCGAGTTCTAATCCTGCCTCTGCCACTCTAGCTGAGTGACCACCTACAGACCACACCTCCTCTGTGGGCCCAAGCCTGTATTTTTAGCTGAACATCAGAATGATTAGCCTCATCGATCTAGGAGGCAAGTGTGCATTGTGGTTGAGAGAGCTCAGGCTTTGGAGTCAGACTAGACTGCCTGAGTGAAAATCCTGGCTACCTTTTCTCATAGCTCATGACCTTGATCAAGTTACCCAGTCCAAACTTGGTAATAGTCAGAGTTCTGCCTTCTATTGTACAAGGATTTTGATCCTATTTGGCCCATAATAATTATTTCTCCCTTCCAATTATAGACTTCAGTAACGCTTTTGTCCTACACAAATCGAGAGAGAGAGAGAGGAAATCTTCTGCTTCAATGAGAAATTCTTGTTCCCTCACTCCCCCCACTTGCCCCATCAGGTTCCCATTTTTATAGCATTTTGTTGTTGTCATTTTTATTATTGTTTAATATAGACACAGGGAGAAAGTTCAAGCAAATTTCTTTCACCCTTTGATCCAAAAATTCAAACACATTCTCCTGCTAGGGATGGGCAGGTGATGTCACCAAGCAGTGAGACCCCTTAGCAGTCCTCAGACCTAGTGCTCGTGCAATGCAGAAGACATGAACACCCAGATAGTGTTTGTTTTAAAGGGTCAGAGGTGAAAATACCAGGGAGGTGGATTTTGGATCCCGCCTGGGGGATCCAGTCAGGAGCATCCGCCTGACTCATTTCTGGCAGGAGAAGTCTGGTGTCAAGTCTCACCTGACAGGAATTGAGCCCAGAGTGAAATATGCCACCAGTGTCCTCACCTCCAGTGTCCCCTCAGCCGACCTGAGTGAATGAAAGATCAGATGACCCAGGCTGGCAGGAAAAGGAGATGCCAGCATTGTGACCCAAGAAGGGATTTCCTGTCAAGGGGAAGTAGAACTCTGATTCACGGTCTCCACAAGTCTCTGGGATCATAAGGAACCTAATGGGACCTTTCTCACCAGCTGGTCCTCAGTTTCCCTTTCCAGAAAATCAACCTATATACTCCCATGTCCCATTGTTCCAGAAGTCATTTACAGCCAAAGGAAGTAAAAGAAACCCCCTGTAGAGCTACAGGATTGCAGGAGCACACCGGGACTTCGGAGACCATAGGCAGCCATTTGTTGCAGATTATCTGCATTAACCAGTCACTGCAGTGGTGACAGTAACCACAACTAGCACGTGCTGAGTGCTCACTGCTTCCAGGTGACAACCCATCAGGCAAATGTGTTCTTCCTGTTTCACAAGTGAAGCTTAGAGAAGTTGGGGGCAGCCTAGGGCACCAGCTAACATAATTGCAGCTTTGGGGTGAAATGTGGGCCCCTTCTGTGGGCATCTTGAAGAATACCTGGACTCTGTTCTCAAAACGGTTATACTCTAGCAGGGGTATAGTAAGCACTGAATGAAGGAGTCTCTCAGCGGAGACACCCCAGGCACAAGCATTGAAAACTGAATGACTCCCCAAGGCTGTATATAAGTGCCTGGGCAGAGACAGGGTTCCCAGCCAACAGTCATGGAAGCCAGGGTGTCTCCGTGGCAGGAGGGGTCTTGATGGATACAAACTGCTTCTGACTGGGAATTGCTAACTTTTCACTGGGAGCAGAGTTAGCCAAGGCACAGAGGTGGTTGAGAACTATGGGGGAATGGGGGTAAGGGGTGCAGGTGGGTGGAGCATAGGGTTCCAGCAGCAGCCAGATTGGAAAGGGAGCCCTTTTCCCTCTGCCCCTTTCTAGGCTTCCCCATTCAGTGAGTCAGTAACAGGAAGGAGCTCTTGGCCTGTTATCATGCTGTTAGTACCCCCTAGGGAAAGGGGAAGTGGAGAGGGAAAGGTGAGCCATCCCAGCTCCCCATGACCGGAAGGGAAGGCAGCAACAGCTGCAGCCTGCAGTCTCTGCCCTTGACACAGCCCTGCCCCCTACTAACCCTAAAATGGGAAGTGGGTGGCCAGGAGCCTGGCTAATCAGAAGCACCAGAGCCATTTGGAGATCTGTCCCCAAGCTTGCTGAGTAAGGTCAGAGAGAAGCTCTGGAATCTGACTTGTGAAAGTTCAGCCCCTCGGCAATGATGCCCTGGTCAGGTGGTGGCAGCTGCTCTACCCAGTGGAAGCCTCAGTTGTGAACAACCAGGTGCCAAAAAGAGGTGCTGTTGGGCTGGGGATGTAGCTCAGTGGTAGAGCACTTGCCTCATATGCACAAGGCCCTGGGTTTGATCCCCAGCACTGCAAAAAAGAAAAAAAGGCATAAAGAGGTACTATCTTCTTCAAGGTGAAGCTCCATACTGTGAAAGGGTTCTTTGTTTATTTTTGTTGTTGTTTTTATCTTTTTTTGGTAACACAGATTAAACCCAGGGACACTTAGCCATTAAGCCATATCCCTAGCCCTTTTAAAATTTTTATTTAGAGACAGGGTCTCACTAAGTTGCTTAGGGCCTAAGTTGCTGAGGTTGGCTTTGAACTTGCGATCCTCCTATCTCAGCCTCTTGAGCCTGTGGGATTATAGATATGTGCTACTGTGCCTGGCTAAAGGGTTCTTTCTGATTGGTTCACTTTGTCAATTTTCCAGAAAGCTCTGGAACATTTGGATGGGGTCTTTCTTTTAAATCATGGGATTAAATGGAAAGGATAAAATCATATGGCAGAAAAGAAAGGTGTCTATTGTGGGTATCCAGGTGCCCTCCTCTCCAGGGCTTGAGCTGAGCACTGGGTAGGCTGGGGTGGAGGCCCTCTCTCTCCAGTTGGTGTCCCATCCTCCTGTTCTTTTCTTTCAGGATGTGAAGATCTTCCGGGCCCTGATCCTGGGGGAGCTGGAAAAGGGGCAGAGTCAATTCCAGGCCCTCTGCTTTGTCACCCGACTGCACCACAATGAGATCATCCCCAGTGAGGCAATGGCCAAATTGCGGCAGGTGAGTGCCCACCCTGGACTGACCTGGCCAGTTGCTGACCCAGAACCTCTAGCCCAGCCTCCAGCTCCTCCTCTGATAGCTGCTCCTGAACCCATTGCCCTGACCCACTTCAGCCCTCACCCTAGACCTGAACACCTAATTTTGTTTGCCCCAGGCTGAGCTGACCCCAGAACCCCAGATTGCTAATCTGCAATGAACCCCAACTCCCAGATTACCAGGTCCCTGGCCCAGGTATACCCAAGTTATGATAGAGGTTCTGGGGTTTAAGCTCTGGAGTCATATTTGGATATCACATCTTTGATTTTGTTGGTACCAGGGATTAACCACTGAGCTCAACCACTGAGTCACGTCCCCAGCCCTTTATGTGTATATATATTTTTAGAGACAGGGTCTCACTAAGTTGCTTAGGGTCTTGCTAAGTTGCTGAGGCTGGTTTTGAACTTGGGATCCTCCCTCAGCCTCCCAACCCACTGGGATTACAGGTGGGATACGCCACTGGGATACACCTAGTGGGTATCACATCTGCATCCCTCATGAGCTGGTGACATTGGACACATTACCTCACTCTTAGAGCCTTAATTTTCTTAAGAGAATGAGTTATAAGAGAGAATATAACTCGGGCATGGTGGTGCACGCCTGTAATCCCAGCACTTTGGCAGGCTGAGACAGGAGAATCGTGAGTTCAAAGCCAGCCTCAGCAATGGCGAGGTTCTGAGCAACTCAGTGAGACCCTGTCTCTACATAAAACACAAAATAGGGCTGGGGATGTGGCTCAGTGGTCGAGTATCCCTGAGTTCAATCCCCAGTACCAAAAAGACAGGAGTGAGAATGTAGTGAGAATATGCATGTTATGTACTCAGCATGGCGTTCATAGCCCTTCAACCTGCTGACCTGCTGCTAGCCCCACCCGAGACTCCAGTCCTCTGGCAGCTTCATCTGAACTCCCTGGCCTACCAGCAAGCGCCCCATGACCTCCTTCCCTCCCTTTCCCCTCCTTTTTGCCTGCTTTTCCCAGAGAGACTCAGCTCCCTAGGTGTGGACAGCACATGACAGGAGCTGGGGTGTAGCTTGATGGCAGAGCACTTGCCTAATGGGTGCAAGGCCCTAGGTTCCATTTCCAGCACTGCAAAAAAAATATATAAGTACATGATCCAAGAGGGCATTCACCCTGACACAACTAGTAGCCTGGCCTCCACGCCCAACAGCACCTCAGAATAAGCCATTAGGCTCGGGCGGTCAGCTGGAGAGCAGTTCACTCTGGATAGAAGCTGCAAGGCCTGACTGCCCTTTGCAGTTGCAGGGGTGGGGCTGGGTGCCCCTTGACTGCTGGGCAGGGAGCACTCTGAGGCCAGGTAGGAGTGGCTCCTGTCCTCTACACACAGAAAAACCCACGGGCAGTGCGGCAGGCTGAGGAGATGCGGGGCTTGGAACAGCTGCACATGGACATCGCAGTGAACTTCAGCCAGGGTGGCCTGCTGAGTCCCCATCTTCACAACGTATGTGCTGAGGCCGCAGATGCCATTTACACCCGCCAGGAGGATGTCCAGTTCTGGCTGGAGCAAGGTCAGCTGAGTGCTAGGCCCTGTCTGCTGCAGGGCAGAGGGGAGGGGGCAGGGGAACATCACAGATGGTGGAAGGGCACCATGCTGAGGGGCCTCCTTCATTTGTTCAGGAGATGTTTATTGAGCACCTGCAGAGATGAGTCAGCCTGGGGTCAGAGATGGAGACGCCTAATTCCTGTTCCTAGGAGCTTCCTGGGCAGGGCTGGGGATGGAGGGGACTAGATTCATAAAGCTTTATGTATGCCAGAGTGCTATAATAATGAGCTCAGGCATTCAGGGGTGGAACCTCTAAGCCATACTGTGATCAGTCAGGGAAGGCTTCCTAGAGGAAGTTGTGCCTGTGTAGCTGTGTCATCCAGATGAAAGGGACTCATTCCAGGAGGGACACAGGGACTGTCAGGCCCTTCAGAGGGAGATTCTCCAATTCTCCCCGAAGCCCTGCCCTTAGGACACAGACCTTCTCTAATGGGAGGGGGCCACAGGCACCCATTCCTCCCTGCCCGCCTCTGCTGCTGCCTCCCAGAAATCAGCTTTGCACCATCCCTGGTGCCAGTGTCTCCGCCCATGACCCTTGGGACCTCCCCCCAGTTCTGTGCAGTCCCTGTGTGACTTCAATACTGGCCCAGCTCCCTGTGCTTTTCCTAGGACTGTCCTCAGGTCCTCTGTATGGGAGAGACAGAAAATGTCACTATTCCAGCCCCAGACCCCTGATCCTTCCACCCAGCCTGCTGAGCCTAGAGAAATGCCTGCTGTTCCCTGGCAGGGCTGGATTTAGAGATGCTAGCCAGTCCCCCATGTGCCGTGCTCCAAACTAAGGTGCAAACTTGACACACCCCACAGAAGCTGGTCCCTCCTGCAATCACTGAGGCCAGGCCAGCCCCTGCTGCCTCCTCGGCTGTGGGCATGTTTGGACTGTCCCCTCCCTGCCTGGCCCTACTCGGACATCATCTCCCTTAAGAAGCCTCTCTGATTTCCTCCCCAGTTTCCCCAGCACCTCTGTTGCAGCACACTCCAGTACAGTGATATTTTAAAGCCAAGTGCAAACTTGAAGTCAGACGGATCTGGTTCCAGTCCTGACTTCTCTTTTATTGTGTGGCCACAGCCACATCATTAAATTTCTCTGGCCCAGTTTTCTTTCTTTTTTTGGTCCCATGAATTAGAGCCACATCCCCAGCCCTTTCTTATATTTTCTTCAGAGATAGGGTCTCACTAAGTTGCTGAGGCTGGCTTTGAACTTGCAATCTTCCTGCCTCAGCCTCCCAAGCCACTGGGATTATAGGCATGAGCCACCATGTCTGGCTCTGGGTCAGTTTTCTGATCTGAGACAGGGGTGATAATACTTAACTCATGGGTGATGGAAAGAGATACTGAATGTAGACTCCCTGACACATAGTTGGGACTCAATAGATGAGGGTGATTGTTATTCAGTGCCTCCCACTTACCTCTGCATCCCCAAGGCAGCCCTGGGAAGGGGGTGACTGAAGAGGCCAAGAGGGGAGGGCCTGCAGTCTGCAGCTAGGATGCCCCCTCCCTTCGTCTCTCATCCTTGCCTTTCTCCCCCAGGTGTGGACAGCTCTGTCTTTGAGGCTCTGCCCAAAGCATCTGAGCAGATGGAACTGCCTCGCTGCAGGCTGGTGGGGGATCGTGGGAAGCCCTGCACCTGTCGTTATGGCCTGAGCTTGGCCTGGTACCCCTGCATGCTCAAGTACTGCCACAGCCGTGAGCGGCCCACGCCCTACAAGTGTGGCATTCGCAGCTGCCAGAAGAACTATAGCTTTGACTTCTATGTGCCCCAGAGGCAACTGTGTCTCTGGGATGAGGACCCCTAGCGGGGGCTGCTCTGGACCCACCACCAGAGGAGGTGGCACCCCGCCTGAGGCCTTACTTCCCTTCCCACACCCTGGCCCTGAAGCCTTCCTCTCCCAAGACTGTGAAAGGGGTGCGCACAGCAGGGTAACTCATGAAGGCAGCCCCCTCCCACCCTGTGCCTGCCTTAGGGGCAGAGAGGGACAAAACCAGTTCTCCAGACTTGCCCCCCTCCCCTCCTCATCTCCCCTGAAGTGTTCACTTTCAAGCAACCAAATGTGACAGCCTAGAATTCAGCTCTTCAAAGGCTTAGACCCTAAAAGGAGTCTCTGCCTATTAACCTATCAACCCACTCATGTGTAGAAGTGCCCCCCCAAAGAAGGGGCTGTTGGGGACCCATGTCACAGCTCCTGTGCCAGATCACATGCCTTGTTTCTAACGAGGCCAGGCTGGGTGTGGGGCTGAGCAGACCCCTACTACCCCTGACACTGACCACATGTGCCTTTTCCCAGACCTGGACTTTGCCCCTAGAGTGGGCACCTGCTTTTCCTCCCTCTAAACAGAAATATTTTTGTAAGGTTCTGGGGCAGGGAGGGAGTATGAAGTACATGGAAAACTTGAATTCCAGATTTTTAATACAAAGTATTTATCGTTTGTACCAGAAATAAAAGTTTTTAAGTTTTTACTTGACACACTAGATCCAGAGATCAGAGAGAAATTTTATCCAGTACTGCCACCTGGTGTCAGAAGTGTCCTATATGATCAGTGACCCATCTGGGGACAGCACCTTCTAAAGCACCTACTGTGTGCTCTGTCATTTGGGGAAGGTGTAGGTGTGGGGGAGGGTGTTGCCAGGGAAGGATAGAATAAAACTTGTGCGATCAAGAGGTTGAGAGACAACAGGTTGGGAGTGTGACTTGGTGGTAATTCATTTGCCTGGTATGTGCCAGACCCTAGGTTCCATCCTCAGCATTGGGGAAAAAAAAAAGATTTTGGAACCAGCCATCCCACATTCAAATTGAGGCCCTGCTACATACGTGCTGTGCAGTCTTGGGTCAAGTTACCTTACTGTCTCTGCCTCAGTTCTAACATGAGCCTAATTTTTAAGATTTAGAGTGAATTCATACATGTCAAGTGCCTATCACTCAGTGAGTGTCCTTAGCCATTATTATTAATATGGCTACTATCAGACATTGCCTCACCCATGAACCTGAGACCACCAAAGCAGACATGGAAGGCTCTTCACTTCCCCAGCATCTTCCAGTATGAGAAGGCTGCAACAGGAAGTGCTGGGCAGGTGCTGGCAGCTTCCAGAAGAAGGTATGTACAGGCTGCGTTTAGTGGAGAAGTCGTCTTGGAAGAGATGGGTATAGGTTGAGGCTGAAACAGTTTGGCCAGGTTGAGGCAGGAGGGTGTCATGGGTCCTGCAGGGGACCCAGCTCCTTAAGAGGGAACGTGCAGGGTACCATCCTTCCTCCAAGGTCTTGGTGAGGATGTGGCATTTGTGGAGCTGTCCCCTGTGCCTGTTCCTACATCTCTAGAACAGGCTGTATGTGTTGGTGTGGGAGCCAGGCTTTCTTGGCTGTGGTCAGGTATCCATGGAGATATCCTTGGGTAGGCATGCCTTCTTCTAAGCATTCAAAGACCTGCTGCAGTCTCCCCAGGGATTGAAGGAGGGAAGTGCACTCTGCTTTTTTTCCTTCCTCCTGCCCAACCTGGGGCCTCAGTCCTGAGCCCCAACCATGCTCAAGGTAGAGGAGGAGATACTTAGAGAAGGCCCATTCCACCCTATGTATAAAGCCCCCAGGATATATACCTTCTCTACAAACTATCAAAAGACCTTTTTTTAAAAAAAAATTAATACTTTCAAGACTTGGAAGTATTTTTCTCACCTCCCTGAACAAGCATCTAGCTACCTGTTCCTTGCATTCAGGGGCTCTGGATACCATCACTACAGACATTCTTGCCTTGGGCCCTTCCTGGTCTTATGGGATGTGTATAAAAATTAAGATTCACCAAGCTAGGCGTGGTGGTACATGTATGCAATCCTAGCAACTCAGGAGACTGAGGCAGGAGGATCGCAAGTTTGAGGTCAGCCTGGGCAACTTGGTGAGACCCTATTCTCAAAAAATTAAAAAAAAACTGGGGGTATAGCTCAGTGGTGGAGCATCCCTGGGTTCAATCCCCAGTACTGAGGGATTTCCCAAGAGTTTGAGGCTGACCTTTATTCCCAAAAAAGTAAACAGCTCCCAAGGGGGTCACATTCCAGGTGTAATAGCCCACCATTGCAAATCTCCTCCCAGCCTCATCCCCACCCACAGTGCTTAGAATTCCACCTGAAAGTCTTCTGCTGAGATCCTCACATTTTTGTGTCCATGACAACCATACAGCAGCGTGTTAAAGCAGGTGTAGGTGGTCAGCCATTTGAGTCCCAAGGAGACGAGGCTGTACTCATTATCCTCAAGAATCTTTTGCATCCATGTGGAAACTCCCAGGAGAGGTAAATAATCGGTGGTCATTTCTCTGTGGCACTTGAGGGCTTACAAAGTATCTTCATATGCATTAACCCATTGGCTCCTGGCAGGGATTCTGAAACATTTTACAGGCATGGCTCACCTATAAAAATTGTTTGACTTAGCCGGGCATGGTGGTGCACACCTGTAATCCCAGTGGCTTGGGAGGCTGAGGCAGGAGGATCACGAGTTCAAAGCCAGCCTCAGCAACGGCGAGGCACTAAGCAACTCAGTGAGACCCTGTCTCTAAATAAAATACAAAATAGGGCTGGGGATGTGGCTCAGTGGCCAAGTATCCCTGAGTTCAATCCTTGGTACTCCCTGCCACCCTGCAAAAAAAAATTGTGACTTGCCTGAGGTCAGACAGCTAGTGAGAACAGAGCTGGGTCTGACCTCAGGCCACTTTTTTCCATGCCACTTCCTCACTCAAACACGTTATCAGATTGGTCATCTAGAGCCTCCCGGAGCACGGCTCACCTAACGGAGGGAGACATAGGTTTGAAGGGGGATGAGAAGTCTAAAGGGTGGGGTGCCAGCTCCTAGGGGTAGCACACAGGATACACGGGTGAAGAGGGACCCAAGCTTCTCTGGTACCGGAGTTGGCAGGAACAGACTCCTGACTGCTTCCTTTTCAAGGTGAGCAAGGCACCCTCCAGGAAGACCAGAGGCCCAGACCTCCCGGGTGCCTCTTGCAACCAGAGAGGGTGAGAATAGTGGCTGGCAGCACTAGCAGCATCACCAGTCTGGACTGGACCTTACCCTGGGTTTTCTCCAGGCTTCTCTCCCTGCAGTGTCATTAGCCAAGGGAGTTCTTAGCTAGGGGAACTATGGGCACCACAGTTGGGGACTTCTGTCCAGTTTCATAGAATAGAAGGGGCTGGCATAAAAGGGGGCAGAGGCCACTCTGAAGAACTAAAGTTTGAAGCTAACAATGCCCATGAGGAATGTAGGTGCAGCCTAGTCCTGACTCTAGGTGGCCTGGGTGTGTCACTTCTTAGTAAGTGGACTACCTCCATCCAATGAAGGCCTCACTAGCTACCTCTCATGTCTTTCGAGCTCTGCACTCAGCCTTGAATCACATACTCCACCTCTGGTTATTAGCCATTCAGCTAAAGATGGACAGTTGAATTGCTTGCTGAAATTTGCTCTTATAAGCCAGGCTATAGAAATGGCAAAGGAATATTGGGTCATAGGCAAGCAAGTCGAGGTAGATACTATGAAATCATCCTCCAAATGGGGATGTTCCCATTTATACTCTCACTAGCTGTGTATGAATGTTCCCATTTCCCCCAACAATTCTGCGCTGTCAGCCAGAGTTCTCCAAGAAACAAACCAGTAGGATACATATGCACGGGGAAAGATTTAAGGAATTAGCTCACTGGGGATGGGCAAGTTCCAATCCTGGTAGGCTGGCAGCTCAGGCAAAAGTTGACATTGACATCTGGAGTCTGGAGTGTGTAGGGCAGGTCAGCAGGCTGGCAACTCAGATCCCTGTAGTACAAACTTCAGGAAGAATTCCTTCTTCAGGAAACTCATTTGGCTTATAGACCTTCAGCTGATTGGATGAGGCCCACCCGCATCACAAGGGTAATCTCCCTGAAGTCAACTGGTTATAAAGATAAATCTCATCTACAGAATGCCTCCCCAGTAACATCTAGGCTAGTGTTTGACCAAATACCTGGGCACCAGAAACCAGTCTAATCCCATCGTACCTGTCATCACTTGGTGTAATAACATGGTTGTCCTTTGACCAGTGAGAAACATTGTAGCATTCTAGAATTTATTCACAGTATCATCCGTAGCCAGGTGACAGTGGAGCTGGTGGTTCCCTCTACCCTACTTGCCCTGGTGTGGTCCCGGGAGGATGGCCTTCAGATGGGCTCAGCCAGTGCCAAGAAGCCCAGTGAGGGCACAATGAGAGAGAAGTTGGCACATGGTCCCTGCTCCAGGACCCTCGTGTGGCAGTGACTCCATTTCTCCCAGGTTCTGGGTCTCTTTGGGCTCTCAACTTGCTCTTTTCCTTCTCTTGCCCACCACCCCCCAGTAGTGGGGATTGAACCCAGGGGTGCCTTACCACTGAGCTCCATCCCCAGATCTTTTTATTTATTTTTAAAAAAATTTGAGACAGGGTCTCGCTAAGTTGCTGAGGCTGGCCTTGAACTTGCGATCCTCCTGCCTCAGCATCCTGAGTAGCTGGGATGGCAGGTGTGTGCCACCGCATCAGCTCTCTTGCTTCTACGGTCTTAGCTCCTCGGCTTTGTTTTCTCAAGGAGCACTGGTTCCCTTAAGCCTGCTTACGCCCCCGTAAGTAAGCCACGTCATCATTAAAGGTGCGTGCATTGATTCTGTTTCCTGCAGAGACCCTGGCTGATAACAACAGTGGTCCCAGCTGGGCACCTCAAAGGATGGACAAGGAAGGGAAGAGGGCAGAGGTGAGGAGAGGAGCAGAAGCTCACCTGGCAGGAGCTCAGTGCATGCCTTCTCCCCAGCTCAGGTCAGGACCTCCAGGGCTTCCAGTCCATCAAGAGACAGATGGTGGGTCACAAGCCATCTCAGCACCCAAGCGCCAAGGCCCAGCAGAACAAGCCTGTGGCCTCTGCCCTTCAGGGTGATGCCCACATCTTCCTGGCTGACTGTGACTGTATGGCTGCTTTGATCCTGGCTCCTGCTGCATGTTGTGCTGTGAGAAGGTCCTGATTCCTAAGCAGAAGGAGGCAGGATGGAGGGGCCCACCTACCTACCTACCTTCCTTCTTTCCTTTCTCCCTTCCTTTTTTTCTTTAAAAATTTTGTTCTTTTTAGATATACATGACAATAGAGTGTATTTTGACATATTATACATACACGGAGTATAACTGATTCTAATTAGGATCCCATTCTTGTGGTTGTATGTGATGTAGTGTTTCACTGGTTTTGTATTCAGATATGAGCATAGGAAAGTTATGTCCAATTCATTCTACTGTCTTTCCTATTCCCACCCCTTCCTTCCTTTCATTCTTCTTTGTCTAAACCAATGAACATCTGTTCTTCCCTGTCCCCCATTTATTGTGTGTCAGCATCTACATATCAGAGAGAACATTCAGCCTTTGTTTTTTTGGGATTGGCTTGTTTCACTTAGCATGTGTTTTAGTTTTCACTGCTGTGACTAAAAGATCTGACCAGAAAAATTATAGAGGAAGAAAAGTTTGAGGGCTCACAGTTTCAGAGGTCTTAGTCCATAGATGGCTGGCTCCATTCCTCGGGACTCGAAGTGAGGCTGAACATCATGGCTGGAGAGGGTGGTGGAAGGAAGCAGCTCACATCATGGTGATCAGAAAGCAGAGAGAGACTACACTGTCCAGATACAAAATATATACCCCATAGCCATGACCCAAATTAACCACTTCCTCCGGCCACAGCCCATCTGCCTCAAGTTACCACTCAGTTAATCTCATCAGAGACCAATTCACTAAGAAGGTTAAGACTCTCACAACCCAATCATTTCTCCTCTGAACCTTCTTGCATTGTCTCACACATGACTTGGGGGACATCTCATATCCAAATAAGAACAGCATTAATAGTCTCCAGTTCCATCCATTTACTGGCAAAATCATAGAAGCCGTTCTTTTTTATGGCTGAGTAATAGTCCATTGTGTATATATACCACATTTTCTTTATCCATTCATCTGTTGAAGGGCACCTAGGTTGGTTCATAGCATAGCTATTGTGAATTGAGCTGCTATAAACATTGATGTGGCTGTGTCACTATAGTATGCAGATTTTGAGTCTTTGGGGTATATGCTGAGGAGTGGGATAACTGGGTCAAATGGTAGTCCATTCCAAGTTTTCTGAGGAATTGCCATACTGCTTTCCAGAGTGGTTGCACCAATTTGCAGTCTACCAGCAATGTAAAAGTACCTTTTTCCCCACATCCTCACCAACATTTATTGTTACTTGCATTCTTGATAGTTGCCATTCTGACTGGAGTGAGATGGAATCTCAATGTAGTTTTAATTTGCATTCTCTAATTGCTAGAGATGTTGAACATTTTTTTATGCATTTGTTGACCATTTGTATTTCTTCTTCTGTGTAGTGCCTGTTCAGTTCTTCTGCCCATTTACTGACTGGGTTATTTGATTTTTTTTTGATGTTTTTGAATTCTTTATATATCCTGGAGATTAATGCTCTATCTGAACTGCAGGTGGTAAAGATTTTCTCCCATCTGTAGGCACTCTGTCTTTACCCTGATGATCCATTCTTAGCTGCCTCTTTTTCTTTTTTGGTACTTGGGATTGAACCCAGGAGCACTTAACCACTGAGCCACATCCCTACCCCTTTTTATTTTTTTTAAGACAGAGTCTCACTAAATTGCTGAGGCTGGCTTTGGACTTACAATCCTCCTGCCTCAGCCTCCTGAGTTGCTGGGATTACAGGTGTGCGCCACCATGCCCGGCTAGCTCCCTCTTCTCTTTCATCACATAAAGCAGAAGGCTGGGACTCCACACCTCTCTCTGACCTTCATTCACTCTGGCCTGTCCAGGAGTCCCTCCTGTAATGGGAGAAGTGTCCCTTCTCCCCCACCCTCAGGATCTCAATCTCAGGCCCCTTCCTTGGGGACCTTCTTCTCTGTGGATACTGTCCCTCCTTCATCTCCTGCCTCTCTCTTTCCTACCTCCTTTCCATCAGCCCTGGCAGTATTCAACTCTTTCCCATCTTAAGAGCAACATTAAAAATGCCTCACAGCCCAGTCCTTCTCCACTTGTCCTGCCTCTCCCGGCTCCATCCCAGACAGCATCATCTCAGCACTTCCCAACATGGGACCCAAGGCTGTGCTGCAATCTGCTGTTTTGTGTGTCACAAGAGAGGTGTCAACGACACTGGTAAACCATTTCCCTGTCCAAGTCAGAGCAGGTTCGTGGTCCTCCCTGCAGAGCTGCCACCACACCATCCATGCTTTTCCAACCCTGTACTCAGTCCCTCCCTGCAGTGCCCGACCTTCCATGCAGCCTCCTTGCAAGTCATTTGCTCTCTTTGCATGTGTCACTCCTTCCCCTCCTAGCCGGAGATCTAAGTTACATGTCTTTTCCTCCAGAAAGCCCTTCCTGATGCCCACCACCAGATTTGGGTAAGATTTGCCCCACAGCAGGTTTACCCTACTTTCCAGGTAAGGTAGGTGCCATAGAATGAAGGACTTGCCTGCTCACCTGTCCACAAGTATCAACAGATGGAACTTCCTGGGAGCAGGGGCAATTTTCTTTTCTTTTTTTTTTTGGTACTGGAGATTGAACTCAGGGGCACTCGACCACTGAGCCACATCCCCAGCCCTATTTTATGTTTATGTAGAGACAGGGTCTCACTGAGTTGCTTAGTGCCTCACCGTTGCTGAGGCTGGTTTTGAACTTGCAAACCTCCTGTCTCATCCTCCCTAAGTGCTGGGATTACAGGTGTGCACCACTGTGCCCAGCTGGCAATTTTCATTACATTCCCTGCTCCTAGCTCTAGTGGGTACTCAATTAATATTGAGATATTCACTATTCATCCATCTAAATGGCCATCCAATGGCCGCTGATCCCCTTCATGTGTGGGTGCAGGGCAGGCATGCAGCCCAGCAGCTTGAGGGCAGTGGAGAGGTAGGCATGTTAATGGCAGAGCTATTCAGTCACAGGATGGACAGCCTGACAAGGCTAGGGGCTCCTGTCACTGTCGACTAAGCCAAACCAAGCCAACTGATTCCAGCAGGGGTTCTGTGGTGAGGCCCAGCCTCTGATGGGCAGCAGGGACTGAAGACCATACAGTAATCTGAATATAGAAGTCAACATCTCCTGCTTGCCTGAACCTGGGGCCTTCACCTGGGGTTCCCCCAGCCACAGGCAGGCATTCCTGGGTGGAGACCTCTTCAGCTTTATAGGTAGGGGTGCAAAAGTCAGAGTCACGAGTGCATTGCCACAAGAGGGCGCGCTGGGCCTAGACTTGCGTTGACCGTGCAGGGGGACAGAAACCTGAGAAAGGTTACCTGGCCTAACGTGGGCTGGGAGAGCCAGGAAAGGGTTCTGCTGAAGGCACGATTAAGAAGGTGCAGCTCAGGCTCAATGCTGACCTCAAGGCCAAAAAACAAAGTTAAAAGTTAATTGGCAAACAGAGTCATGATTATGCTATCTTTAAATACATATTATTTTCATCCATTATTCCAAACCTTCCAGGGCAAAATGGGCCATGGATTTGTGTGCACTCCCCCAAGTACGACATGGGTGAGCGACGGGTACTGGCAGGGAGATGCAAAGATGGCTGGGGTTCAGCATCAGGAGCATCAGCACAGGGAATGGCTCTGTGTCCTGACTCCTATGTCCTTTTCTGTCCACTCCTCAGACATGGTTGCTTTATCCTGGTTCCCAGAACACCTCTCACTTTGTCACCCTGGCACTAACCCTTCCGCCAACCTTCTGCAATAGGCCTCCTGGCAATGATGCCATCAGGTTTCCAGGTGATTCAAAACACACCTGGAAGCTCTTCCTGGCCTCTACCTTCCTTCTATCTGCTTTATGGGGGAAAGTCTGAGCTTGGATTCACTTGCTCTGATTATCCCAAGGTAGGGAGCGACCCCTACCCTACATCCCTGCACTCTGGTACCCATGGCCTATCTGGCAGACAGAAGGAGCTAGAAGGGACTTGTTGCTTGGTGGCCTTCCAGAGCGCCTTTCTCTGCCCTTCTCCCAGCCCTGACAGCTCAATCCAGCTGACATGATAGGAAATGGGTGTGTGCAGCAGGCCCATGGCCCAGATGGCCACTTCTGCCCACTGAGGGGGTAACAGGACCGTGGCCACTCCCTCCAGCCATCGTGCTCTCCAGGTTAAATTCATTTCCAGCCCATGTGCTGGGAAGAGGAACCCCGGCTCCTACATTCTTTTGGCCTTGAAGTAAAAGAAGCTGATTCTGTGCTCCAGTGGAAATAAAGTTACAAACTCCCCCATAGTAGGGTCAGATGTCACACCAGAAGGCCCTCGAGGATCTGGAGAGGGGTCAAAGTGGATCACCATTTCAGAACCACTGTGTCCCTGTGTAAAGCTTTGGCTACTCTCTGAAAAAGTCTTCCAGCTGTTGGGAGACGGTGGAGTTAGGGAGGGAGAGATAATTTGCATTGTATTTGCATTTCATTTGCATATCGCTCTTTTGATGTCCAGAGGCACTGAAATTTCCTGTCCTTGCTTCTTTTTCCTTTCTTTCCTCTGTTCCTTTTTAACTTCCAGGCAGCCTCCTATCTCTCTCTACTCCACAGCTTTTCCTCTCCAGAGCTAACAGTTTCATGGAGTTATTAGGCCTGGGGGGAAGCTTCCCCACCAGTCCAGAAGTCAAAAAGTTGGTTTCATGAAGACTACTGTGCTGGGAAAGAGGGGTGGGAGCACAAGGGTTCTCTCAATTCAGTTCATCTAATTAAAATGATTATTAAGTAAATCAGAAGGGGAGGGAATAAAATTGTCTTTCTTTCCCCTTTGCCCCATACACACATCACACATCACACACACACACACACACACACACACACACACACAGGGTGGGGGGGTGAGGGGATGACTTTCAAGACCCAGGAAATGCACAAGCAAGGAAGAGGAGGTGGTCCTCTGTTCAGCCTTCCACTAGGTCTGTGACCTGGGGCAAGTCCCTCTTGCTCTGGGCCTCAGGTTCTGCTTATGAGATGGGGGCAGATGATACCTAACTTCTTCAAGTTATATGATAACAGGCGGAAGAGAAGAGAAGGGAGGCTCAGAAGCTGCAGCAGGGCAGGATTAAAGCACCGTTTGCTTCTGAATCCCAACCCTGCCATCCACTGTTCACCTCCCTGAAGCTCAGTTTCCTCATCTATAAAAGGTTTCTAATGATTGTACTTTCCTTGTAAATTTGGGCTGACTAAAAAAGACAGCACATGTTCGATTGTGGCACAGTTCTTGGCACATAGGAAGCACTTCACCAGTATTTATGGAATGAATGAATGAATGGCTGAACATGAGGTAATATCTGCCACTCTCACCACCCCCAACCCATCACCCCCATCTTCCTAGCCCCCTCCGCCATGTTTGGAACCCAAAGCTTGGCTTCCAACTGTGAACTCATAGGCGCCTATCTCTTTCTCAGTGTCCCCTTCCCCAAGAACTCTATCTTCCCTTATTCTCATCCCCCGGATTTCTAGGCTGCTGCAGCCCCAGAGACCTTTGGACATCATCAGATATTAGCTTCTCTGGCTTCTGGAAAACTAAAGCCGAGAGGAAAAACATGTGACTTTGCACATGGAAAAGTGCAACAGGTCCCAGATATGCTGCCAGAGAACCAGACCCTAGGTGCTTATGGCCATGCAAATGATATGCAAATGAAGATATGGAAATCACAAGTACATTGGGGTATATTAACTTCAGCCAGGCATTTTTCTAGGATGATGGCAGGTGGGTACAGTTGTAGATAAGAAATGGACCTCAGAGAAGGGGCCAAACCCGAATGGGGGAGAGGAGGGAAAGGAGCACAGTGGGGAGGGAAGGAAGGAAGGGCCAAAGGCTACTAGTGTCCTGACAGGGACCCCTGGGGTCACTTGGGCCTCCAAGAAGTCATTGCTAATTTCTTCCTCTAACAAGAACCAGAAGGAACAAAAAGAAGACCCCTCTCTTCTTTCCAGGACAGGGTTAGGGTTAGGGTTAGACTGACGCTATGCGGAATACTTAAGCATTTCCTGTTCCTCCGGGACCATGGCAGCACCCACTGAACTTTTCATTTTTTCTTTTCTCTCTTTTAAAAAAATTTTATTTTTCTTGCAGTGTTGGCTATTGAACCCAAGGGTGCTCTACCACGGAGCTACATTCCCAGCCCTTTTTATTTTATTTTGAGACAGAGTTTCACTAAGTTGCCCAGGCTGGCCTCAAACTTGCTGTCAGTCTACCTCAGCTGCTGGACACTAAACACCTTCTAATACCTGGTGTGTGTCCAACACTGTTCTGGACACTTGGAGGGGGCAATAGAATGAACAGCCAGGAGGTAGGCTAAGGAGAGACTCACAAAACCCTCCACAAAGGCTATTAAGAACATTGAGGTATCCTAGCAATTCAGAAAAAGATCAGATCACTACCTATGTTAAAAGGAGGGGACAGGGGGCTGGGATTGTGGCTCAGTGGTAGAGTACCTGCCTCGCATGTGTGAGGCACTGGGTTCGATCCTCAGCACCACATAAAAATAAATAAAATAAAGGTATCGTGTCCATCTACAACTAAATATATATATATATATTTTTTAAAAAGGAAGGGACAGGTGAATGGTGGACAGAGGAAGTAAACAGCAGTGCTTTTAGGTCAGGAGCTCCCATACTTACTGTGTGACATGGGAAGTCAAACTCCCTACACCTCATTTTTTCCATCTGTAATGGAAATAATAAAGGTACAATTTTACAGGTTGTTATGTGCACTAAATGAGATCTAAAGGTATTAAAGATGCCTTTAAAGTGTTGGTCCACCATGCCTGGCACATAGTGAAAGCGCAATAAATACTAGGTATTGTAATAGGAATTATCAGGGTGGACACATTCCAGGAGAAAAGAAGGCAAAAAGGCCTAGAGGCAGAAAAGCCCAGGACCTGCTCTGTGAGCATGAAATAGACCTTGGCACTAAGGTGATAAGAGGTTGATAGGGTGTCCTCTGGAAAGGAAGGCAGGGCCTTATCCTCCTGTTTGCCTGTGGCTTTGAGTTTTCATGCAGATGGTGATTCCCTTTTCCTTGGAATCACTTACTGGCACCTGAAAAGAGGAGGAAAAGAGGGTGGGTGGGGTCTCAGGCAATGAATTTATGATGGATGCTGCAGAGACTGGAATGGGAGTCCAGACACCTGATTCCAGCCAGACTCTATCACTGGGGAATCCTGTACCATTGGACAAGTCGCAAGCTCTGGAAGGTGGCTGTCATCCCCTCTCCCGTCCCCCAACACTGGCAAATAATCTCCACGTCCATCTCTCATAGGGTCTCACAGCAACTTGGAGCCTGGGAGGCAGGGAATGGCAGGCAAGGGACAGTTGTCCTCACCTCGGAAAATCCAAGCCGCACGATATTGAGAGAAAGCAGTGGGGACTAGGTGAGCTTGGACACCTACTTAACCCAGATAGATGCCAGTTTTCCTCAGTCCCTGCCCCGTTTTACAGATGAGTAACATGAGTTCAGGGAGGTGAAGAGCCTGTCCCCTGCCACACAGCTGGGAAGCGCTTGAGAGGAAGGATTCCAACACCAGGTTCTTTCCAGCACAGCCGCAAGGCTTCTCCAAACACTCCAGGTTCCTTGGGAGCCTGTCCAGACAGAAGCTCAGGCCCGGCTGGATATCCCGCCAGAGTTCCTAAAAAGGGCGAGCGGGACCGCTGCGGGTGTGGTGGGGAGGGGCTGCCAGGCCGGGTCTCGGCAGACAGGTGTTCTGCAGGGTCGGACCCGCCCCGGCAGCACCCGGACCCCCTCGCCAGGCCCCCATCTCCCCGTATGCAAATACTGCTTTGCATAGGCCCAGGGCCAGGCGTGGGGGCCCTGCCAGGGGGCGTGGCCAGCGGCCCCCGCCCCGCGCCGCGTGCTCACCTGGGGAGTGTGGCAATCCTGGCCGCGCCGAGTGCTGCCCCGGCCGGAGCGGCGGAGCGCGCGACTGCGGTGGCTACGGCTCCGGCAGCGGCTCCCGCGGCAGCGGCGGCCGGGGGCGGGAGAAAGGAGACCCTGGCTTCCCAGGGAGCCCGGCTGGGGCAGACGCGAGGGGCCTGGGGGGGCACTGGCTTTGGCCCCTCCTGGGGCAGGATGGTGAATCCGGAGCACATGCACACAGGTGAGGGGAGAGGGAGTTCTGACAGGTGTCATTGCGCGGGGACCGTGGTGAAGGAGAGGGACACCTTGGGGCTACAGGGGCGCGGGGCCTTATTCTCCAGCGGCCAGGAGAGGGCGGTGTGGATAGCGGGTCGTCTTGGGGCAGGAAGTGCGTTGCTGTCTGGGGAACTAAAGGGAGTGAGTCTGGGATAAGGAACCTTGGAAAAGAACGAGGGTGAGGGCGTGGGGCGCTCCTGAAGCCCCAGACCTGGGAGCCAGCATTGCAAGGGACTTGGGTGTGCTGAATTGCTGTAGTCCCATGAGGTGGCAGGAGATGGGTGGTTCGCTCCCTCAGCCAGGGGTGTGGACCTGGGAGTGCATAAGAAAAATACGTGTATCCACATGCTACACGTTTGGTGTCTTTGCGCCTATGTGAAATGGAGGCAGAGTGGGCATTTGTGGGGGGAGGCTTAGGAGAAGTGGGTGGGGTGGGGCAATTACAGACGCACCCCTGGAGGCAGGTGCCATGCTGCACGTGTATTGATTAGGGCTTGTGCAAGCATGTCTCTGTGTGTGTCAGAGGAATATTTATCTGTCCCCATGTGTCTTGGAAAAGGTGGTGGAGCAGACCTCAGAGGTGACATGTGGAGACTGAAGATACTTGCACATGCATTCCATGTGTGTCTGTTACGTGTGGGAGGTGTGCCCACTCACATGCGCTCTAGGTTTTTGCTGTACTCTAGGCTAGGTGCATGATGGGCCTGTGTCCCAGAGGGGGTAGTGACATTCACATCCTCTGGGTCCCATGTCCCATGACCTCCTTTCCTGAGGCTGGGCATGCAGGACATGGAAAACCATTGCCAGGAGTCAGTTTGCCCTGTGTGAATGAACGTGGGCATAGAGTGAACCATGATCCCTCCGTTTACGCTGCTGATCTCTCCTTCCACAGCTGTGCTGGGGCAGGAGCTACTAAGCTAGTGGGCTGGGCTTGGGGATGAGGGTGAGGGTGAGGGTGAGGGGTGAGGTCTGAGCAAATAACAAAGTGAAGGAAAGTGTACCTGATTTGCCAGGTGCAGTGGTGCATACCTGC
Source organism: Geosciurus inauris (assembly GCA_004024805.1). NCBI lineage: Eukaryota > Metazoa > Chordata > Mammalia > Rodentia > Sciuridae > Geosciurus > Geosciurus inauris. The sequence continues at coordinate 50,300 of PVHX01005260.1, read as the reverse complement.
AATCCCAGCGACTCAGGAGACTGGCAGGAGGATCACCCGTTCGAGGCCCACCGTGGCAACTTAGTGAGGTCCTATCTCAAAATAAAAAAATAAAATAAAAAGGACTGGGGATGTAGCTCAGTGGTAAAGAGCCCATGGGTTCTGTCCCCAGTACTGGGGCCAGGGGGAAGCTATACTTGGCTTGGTCACTTCTAACCCAGCATCTTGCCTCAAAGTGGCCAGGACCAAGTAATCTTTGTTTAGAATTTTAGGGTTGCTAAGGGTTTCATTGTGTTGCTTACACTCCTTTCTAGAAGAACAGTGTGGGGGAGGAGCCGATTCCTGACCCATCCTAAGAAAAAGAGCTGGCTGAAGGTCCTTCCGGGGTCCTACCAATCCTGAAAACAAGTGGCAGTGGGTTCTCAGGGGACCTGGGGAGCTCACTTCCTCACGCGCTGTTTTCCAACAAGCCTGAGTGAAAGGCTGGCTGGCAGAGAGGTGTCAGTGTTCAGTGGCTTCCCTAGGACTGCCAGGAAGGGCTAGGTGAGGCTGAAGGAACCATCCAGCTGGGTGTCATCCAGTGCCTGGGGAAAGTCTGTTTCCAGACCCTCTAGCATCAACATGGGGGGGGGGGATATCTGGGGCAAATCCTCTTGACAGGTGTTTTTTCTTCCTCTCCTTCCTGTCGAGAAGGCCAGGGTTCAAATGGGAACAAGACTCCTACAAAGGTGGGCCCCTGGAGGGTGTGGGGAGTTCTTGAGGACCAAGATCAGAGATTTCCTGGGGGTTTTCCATCTCCTTGTTTACTGGAAGCTCCTACTCTGGGGAAATGGGAGGAGGTGGGACAGCTGGGACCTAGCAGGGAAGCAGCCTAGGGGCTAAGTGTGTCTAATAGAGAGCAGAAGAGGGAGTGAGGTTGAAGAGAGGCCCAAGTCCCCTATGGCTTCTCCTAGAGCCTGCTCTAGGCTGATGCTTCTCAGACAACAGCTTCATCCTCTCCTCCTGGTGGGCCAGGATGCCAGGCACAAAGGGATCCTCCATCTTGGGGCAGATTCATGTCTCTGTGTTGACTTACTTCTTGCTGCTCAGTTTTTAATCCGACTCCCCTCAGGGCTGTTGGGCTTCCCTGTGACAGCTCTCAGTCCTGGCTCTTCTGAGCTGTCTGGTTTTCCTTCAGTGGCACCTCCAATGAGCCCCTCAATTTGGAACTTTCTGTGCAAGTTCTGATTGGGTCCTCCTGGTAGGCTTTTTGGTTCAAAGTCATCTTTGTAGGGCCTTTCCATATGGGCCTTGCTGTGCATAGAGGAAGGGGTCTCTCTTCCCGCTACGTAGTGTCATATTATGGGCTCCTCTCTAGGATTCCTTAGTTTAGAATTCTCTTTGTGGAAAGTTGGTCTCTCTTGAGTACCATTTTTCCCACCATAATGATCCGGTATCTGGTTGGTCCTTGATTTAAAAAAAAAAAAAAAGACTTTTCCTGTGAATTGCTAGTTCTGGGTTCTTGGAAACTCCTCCTTGATTGATTTACTGGGACAGTTTAGATGGGGGAAGGAGACAGAATAAGAACACATGAACTAGGGCATAGCTTGCCCCCTGGTCCTGGTTCACACGGCTCCACTAGCTCTGAAGCCCCTGAGTCAGTGCCATCTTTTTGCTCTGATAACCTGTGTGCAAGCCATGACTCAGGTCTGTCTGAAGCTTCAGCACTTTGTACTTTACAGAGTATCTCTCATATAGGAACACTAGACCCGAGTAGGCGAGGGGCCACCAGACACAGGGGCTCCCAGCCAAGGAGGGGCACCCCACTCTTAGGCCAAAAACAGGCTAGAGGCCAGCCAGTCAGCTAGGGAGGGAAGGACAGAGAGAAATGGTGCGAAGCCAGCAGAGGGGGGGACACCTGGTTGGCTCTGGGTGTCTGTTTCTACGCCTCTCACTGTGAGTTGTTCCCCATCAGGGTTGGGAAAGAGGGGTTGAGCATCTCAAAGCCAATTAGAACCCGGGAATGACATGTGGGTCAAACGGCCTGATTATGGGAGGGAAAAGAAGAGAGAAGAAATCTCTTCCAAGCGGGGCGCAGTGGTGCATGTCTGTAATCCCAGCACTATGGGAGGCGGAGACAGGAGAATCTTGAGTTCAAAGCCAGCCTCAGCAAAAACAAGGCACTAAGCAACTCAGTGAGACCCTGTCTCTACAGTAAAACACAAAATAGGGCTGGGGATGTGTCTCAGTGGTTGAGCGGCCCTGAGTTCAATCCCTGGTACTAAAAAACAACAACAAAAAAAGAAATTTCTTCCAGGAGAGAGTTGGAGCTTTGGCTAGCTCAGAAGTGGGGGCTGGCAGGTTCCTTGAAGTTTCCCTGGTAGAAGCACTACAGTTTATGAGGGAGGATCCAGGAGGGAGATTCAGTCCTTTCCAATGACATGAAATGGACACCAAGAAAGAGGTGTATGGCTTCTGCTTTCCCAGAGTAGTCTTGACCCAGGAGGTCCTGGGCACTGTGGTCACTCAGCCTACAACAGCCTGCAGCCTGAGGGAAGAGTGCTTCTGGGGCTTTCCTTCTGGGTTCACAGATTTTTAAGGAGAGGCTTCTCCCATGAGGCCAAGGCTCGGGGAGGTCAAGGCCAGCTTTAGGGTGTGATGGTGCTGGCTAAGGCAGATGAGGGTCTGGGCTCTTACACCGCACAGCTGAGCCTCCCCAGGGAAGGGAGTGAATAGCAAGGAGCCTACTTAGCAGGGCTGAGATAAGAACCCAGAGAATCCTGGCCCCACCCCACACCTCTCTCACTCCCTCCTGGCAAGTGCTGTTCAACAGGTGAAGGGTTAAGCGTCCCAGTGAGTTTCGGTGTTGGCCCATTTTTAGGCTGAGACCCAAGCGCGCGTCCCACCCATCAGCCTCAGCCTCCTTCCCAACGGGAACAGGTTCTGGGTATCTTAGCATCCTGTGGGACTGAAGGAGAGGTTTTACAAGTCATCTCACCTTGTCCCTCCAAGCAGACTCAAATCATATCCAAGATACTCAAATCATATCCAAGCCTAAAGTGTCATGATGTTGCAAAGCCATGGCAGAGTGGAGGGTCCTCTGATGTCTTCAAAAGTGACCTTTAAACATAATGAAGATTAGAGTTGAAGCTAATTTAAAAGATGAATGAGAAAGGCTCTGGTTATTCTTACAAGATGTAGGGAATAATGGGTATTGGAAAAATTTGGGTTACAAGTATAATATTCTGGCTTAGCTCAAAGAGTTACCTTTTAAAGTCAGCAGTTTGAAATAAGTTGATTCAGAGACTCTGATCATCACTCTGGTTTCCCTGCCTCTCAAACCCTTCCCTGTCCCCATGAACAATTCTCCTAGGAAGGCACAACGTGGAGAATGTTAATGATTCCTAGGTAAAGAACAAGTGACAATGTGCCAAGACAGATAACCAAAGCTGTTCCTGGTAATGGGGAGGGGGCTGACAGGGGGGAATGACAAGGAGGCAAGAGAGGAAGGACTGATGTCAGTGTCTGTTGGATTAATTCATTTATTAGGTGCTTACTTTGTTTTTATTCATTAGTTTGTTTAATTCTCACAACAGCTCTGGGAGTTATCTTTCATTATCCCCTTTTTTATTTAGATGAGAAAATTCTCATTCACATATGTGACTAGAGTCCCCCAGCTATGAGTGATGGCACAGGGATTAAACCCAGATTTGTCTGATGCCCAAACTCATGCTCTGAATCTCAGCTCTACTTAAGCAGGTTAAAACCAGCAGAGGGAGAGAACTTTCGTTCTGTGCCTTTCAGACAGTCTCTGTGAGGTGTTCTCAACACTGTTGAAGAATCCCTGCAGTGCAGTGTGAGCTGAGGTCTGTGTTGGGCAATGCCCAGCTTCCAGGGATCGCTAGCACTTCAGAGGTGGGGAAAAAAATGAAGCCTACTTCTCCATTGGAGCAGAAATGAGTAACCACAGAGGCCCTTTGCAAATATGTTCAGGTGGCCCGTACTGGTCATTCTGCATACTCATGCATGGCAGACAGTACAGCTTGAAACTGCCGCAGAAAGGACTGAGGTCAGGCTCAAGAAATGTCCAAATGCAATGCCCAGGAGGTCCATATGGTTGCAGGGTCCCCGCTAGAGCTCTGTGACCGTGAAGTGTAGCCCCCGATGTCTAGAGAGAGCTCCGTGGAACTCCAGGTATTTGCCAGGAAGTTCTCATTCAATTGACGGGTCTCATAAAACTCCTAGGGTCGCCTAACTCCCTCCCCTGACTCCTGGAGTATTCTGGACTCCCCTTCTCTGCATGATGCTTGGTACCACAGTCACAACACCCAGCAGAAGTAAATCTCTGCCAGAGCTACACACAATCGCTGCCCTTTAAAAATGTAGGCTTTCTCCCCTCTTTTCCTGGGGCGGAGGTCCACCCTTTCTTCTCATCCTGATCATCTCCAGACCTCAGGCATCCAGACTGCCAACTGTCTGATTACCTGATGCAAATTAGGGCTTCCTTCTTGACTGGGATTGGCTGGGGAGCCGAGTATGCAAATTGGCCCACCAAGACTATCAGGTTTGAAAGAGTTAAAGTGCTGCCCTGGAGAAGAGGATGAGGGTGAAAGGGGGAGGGGGGGTCACCATGATTTGAATAAAATATTCTTCTGTCTTGAACAGCTTCAGTATTTGGGTGGTTTAATAAGGAGAGGAGCCCAGAGAGTTAGTTCAAAGTTGCCTCTTTCCTTGCCTCTGCTGACCCAGGAGGAGACTTAGGGGCCTCATAGGTGGTGGCAGCTGTCTGTTATGGGTAAATGTTTAATTTATTAAAATGAAGCAGGGTGGAGAGGCCAGACCAGCCATGCTTGGGGGGCTGACAATGGGGACCTGTGTAGGTGTGTTTTTTCAGCAGGGCAGTGACAAGCTGCCACCCCTTTCTCACTGAGCGGGTTGAAGGCGTAGAAGTAAAGGTACAGATCTCCATAGGACAGGATCTTCAACAAGAGTGACCAGGAGCTAGGGTTTGATCCCTAGAGGGTGCACTGACCTCTGAGAACCAGGCAGAGAACTAGGGACTAAGGTGAGAAGGGTAAACTTTGGCTCACAGGTACCTTCCAAGGGAGAGCAGGGAGGGGAGGAAAGAGATTTCTGAGGCTACTTTTAAGAAATAAAACAAATCTCACAAATCCCAAAGAAAATGAAGGTTGGGAATGGGAAGGGCTCCTCACCTTACCTCAGTGCCCCTCCCCTTGTTAAATTTTTGCCACCAGAGTCTTGATGACAGAAGGAAGTAGCAATGAATGATGCAAAAGGTGAGACCCTGCAGTAGCAATGGAGAGGGGGAGGAAGGCAAGGAGAGGAGGCATGCACAGGAGGAGGGGATTTGTGCCCCTAAGCTTATGAATATTCTAATGATTGTATGTTCAGGAATCAGGAATTTGAAAGTCTGATGGTTGTTGTAATTACACATTCATCTTTGCTGTTTAGTTAAAGCCACATATGTCTTAGCAAGAAAAATTGTGACCTGTTATTAAAATCGGTTGTGTTTTCTCTGCAGATATCAAGATGAGTGGGGATGTAGCAGATTCCACAGATGCTCGAGGCTCTCTCAGTCAGGTGGAGCCAGGTAAGGGACTTCTCTTCTGGGGATGGAACAGGCAAGCAGGGCATGGGAGGGAGTTGTTGGAAAATGTCCAGCAGGGTAATGTCTGCTCTTGCTTGGTCTTTCAGCCAGTCAGACCCAAAAGCTAGTTCTGAGGAACTGAGGGGATTCTCTGCAATGTGAAATGGGACCCTGGAGCTTTGGCATAGCAGATGCTGGTCTCACTGGAACAAACCTCTTTAATGAGATCAGGAAAGAGCCAGATTCTTTTTTTTTTTTTTTTGGTACCGGGTATTGAACTCAGGGACACTCGACAACTGAGCCACATCCCTAGCCCTATTTTTTGTGTTTTATGTAGAGACAGGGTCTCACTGAGTTGCTTAGCACCTCTCCATCACTGAGGCTGGCTTTGAACTTGCGATTCTCCAGTCTCAGCCTCCCAAAGTGTTGGGATTACAGGTGTGCGCCACTGCGCCCAGCTAAGAGCCAGCTTCTTAAGAAAACAAAACCAAACCAAAAAAGTTAGGAAGATAATTTGCTTTTGTAGTGCTGGGGATCAGTTTCGGGGGCCTCACACATGCTAGGCAAGCGTTATACCACAAAGCCAGATTCTAGACCTGTGATTCACTTTTTGAGATGCCAATCCAATAGGAAGCAGCAGGGAGAAGCAGCATACTGTGTTTTCAGCTGCCACTGACTGACTGAAGGTAGAACCTTCTTTTGGCAAATGAAACTAGTGTCTTTTAGCGACAGATTTCTCAATAGTCTATTTATTTATGCATTCATGTATGTGTGTATGTATAGGTACTAAGAATTCAACCCAGGAGTGCTTTACCACTGAGCTACATCCCCAGCCCTTCATTATTTATTTATTTAGAGACAGGGTCTTTCTAAGTTGCCCAGAATGACCCTGAATTTAACCATCTTCCTGACTCAGCCTCTTGAGTTGTTGGGATTGCAGACATGCGCCACCACATCCAGCTCAACGGTCCTTAAGAAACTAACCAAAAAGGCTCATGCACAAATGTTGCCCTTTTAAATAATGTGCATGTAGGTGGTATATAGAGTTAGAGAGGAGAGCTTGATACCTAGAGATTATTTTACTTTATGAAGAAAAGAAAGGAGACAAAAAAGATTGAGAAGAAAGTTTCATGGCCATTTTCCTTTTCCCTCCATAACCCAAGCTTTGGTTTGAAAACTCCATGTAATTAAAGAGAACTTACAGAAAGATAAGTAGAAATTGTAATACCACCAAATAATTTTAATAGCATCCCAACAAGACCTCAATTAGCCTTTCATCTGGATCATTAGAGACATAGAAGTTAGAAGAGAATCAATGTCCCCTAAAGCTAAAATCTTTTTCAAGTCTTCTGGAACACTCTAGCTCCATTCTGGAAGCTAAAAGACATGGGATCGAAGACAAGATAGTTGGGAGCTCTTGGAGGGTTCATCTGCAAGATGCATTTTCCATAAACTTTTCGGTGCCCCAAGTTATTATTGAAATAGAGTCTACTTGCATCCAGTACACATATAACTACAGATAGCTACAATCTGTTTTTTGGGGCGTGGGGTATACTGGAGATTGGGGATTAAACCCAGGGGAAGTTTACCATTGAGCTACATCCCCAGCTCTTTTTACTTTTTCTTCTGAGACAGGGTCTCTCTAAGTTGCTGAGGGTCTCACTAAGTTGCCCAGGCAGGCCTCGAACTTGCAATCCTCCTGCCTTAGCCTCCCAAGTGGTTGGGAATGCAGGCATGAGCTAGTGCACCTGGTTATAGTCTTCATGTTTGCTTTGTGTGGAAAGCTGGACTGAGGATAGTTGCACCCATTTTTCAGTGGGCTTATTAGCTGGGTGTGGTTTACTAAGATTTGTGGTGGAGGGTACCTGTTCTTCCCAGTTGAGAAGAGATTTTCCTTTAATCTCAAGAATCTGATATCAGTTCAGCTGGAGAGTGATGGGTACAGCACCCATCACTGACACTCTTCCCTCAGAGAAAAATCAGTCCAGGAGCCACGATCCTGAGGAATTTGGGTTGCCCTTTCCTGGAAGCAGGCTGGGCAGAGCCAGCTCTGTTCACCTGGGCCCTATTACCTGGGACACATCTAAGGAAGTGTCCATGTGGGTGAAGACGACACTTAACGCTGGCACGGAGGCTTTGTCATCAATTACCCTGGGCAAGTTAGGGGACTAGTACTAGGAGTGAGAATGAGCTGCACAGAACCCTGAAAGGTGAGCCAGAAAAGGGGTGGGGATCTGATCCTGGGAGGAGCTTAGGAAGGTGGATGTGTTATGGACCATTTGAACAAATTCTGACTTCCTATCTGAGACAGTGGGAGCTGTACAGAGTGGGTTAAGGAAGAAAGAATCCTGACATAGGCTAGGACCCACAGAATCTGAATTTCACCATATTTTAAGGGCAACATCATCTGAATATCTGCCAATGTACTGTGTGGCCTCAGACGAGCCACTGTGCCTCCTTAGGAGGCAGGAACAGATGACCTTTGAAAAGTATGGATTTAGAATCAAACAGACCTTGGAGATATGTGCAACTCTGCTGCTCTGCAGCTCTGTGACCTAATCATTTATCCTTTTCTCTTCTGTAAAGAGGGAAGGTAAATGCCCATCTTAGAGAGTGGGTTAAGAGTTACTCGAGATGATGTCTAAAGCCCTTAGTATAGTGCTTGGTGCAGGGCAGCTGTGATCATTATTGCTTCTAATGGCCTCATTAAGATGCTGTGATTTTGTAATATACACAATGGCACCACTGCCAAGTGCTCTTGGACCACTAGTGGGTGGGGTGCTCTGTTCCCCTTCACTCACAGTAAGTGGATCAGCCCCAAAGATTGGTTTTGTTCTGTTCACCCTTTCTGTGTGGGTCCTTCTCAACTCCAAGAAGATAGTGATGTCTGCAACTTTCGTGTGAGCTAGAGCTTTAATATACCCCTCCACATTTTCCCTCAGGGCTCAGCTCCTGGCTAGTAGCATCAATGCCTAGGTGATCCTCAAATTACTATATGTTTTTAAGGGCAAGAAAAAAGAAGTAGCTAATTAAAGTAACCAAACTTCCTGGAAAGTCACTGTGACTCATTTTTTTTTTTTTACAGAGGAAAGCTTATTATGAGTTACAATGGTTACCAACTTGGTTTAATGGCTTCCTTTGAATTTTTAAAAGACACATTCGCCTTCCCAGCAGTGCATGACTTAATGGGTGGTTTGTCTCTGGTTTTTAAAGGAACTATAAACAAAGATGACCTAGAAAGCCCATGTTCCATGAGAGCACCCCAGTGTTGTGTGAAATCCCCAAGGGGCACTAGGAGTGGGAGCTGGGAAAATGAAACGAATTTCCCCATCTACATTGGCCAGGAATGCCAAGGAGAGAGTTCTCAGGCCCAACACAGACCTCCCAGTTGGTGGGGACCTGGTAGGGCAGTTCATCCTTTCCTCTCCTCAACACAGAAGAGAATAAATTGCCCAAGAACTCAAAATGTCCTTTAGGCAATACAAGGGGCCAGACAGAGGTTTCAGAACCCCTGTCCTCATCCCACTCCCCACATACACGTACAGAAGACTGAAGTCCAGTTCTTTCCTCATTGCTCAAGTATTGACTTTTCTGTCCTGCCCAATATCTACACAACTGTTACTACTTTTTCTCATTCTTGGGGCTGACAATATTTTTCTGTTCTCAATTAAGGGCTTGAAAAATATAGCCTTACTCACATCTCGAAATCCCCCAGGCTGAAACTGACCACCCCCAAGCATGGATCCAGCTCATCCTGTGACTTTTTATCCCACTTCTCACATCTGGCCTCAAACACAAGAGAAGGAAGCATGGAGAACTCAAGAGGAAGGGTGGAAAGACCAGGGACAGAGCCTGCTTGCCAGACTGGGTATATGTGGGCAACTTCATGTGATTATCTCATTTAAGTCTTACAATAAGGCTGGGAGACAGAGGCATTATTGTCTCCATTTTCACTGATGAGGAAGTGGTAGCCAAGAGTGAGAAACTAACTTGCTTAGGGTTATACAGCTTATAACCAGGAACCTAATTCAGGCCTTTATGATTCTGCCAGGTTCTTCTTTTGGCTGTGCCATGAACTCCCTGGGTAAAATTTGGCAAGTGTTTCCCACATGGACCTTTATTTTCTTCCCTACAAAGGAGGGGTTTGGACTCGATTGTCTCTAAGGGCTGAACTATAAAAGCTGCGTGCTCGGCTCTGCTCCTCAGAGCTCTCTCCCATCCATTGTGTGTACATCTCATGTTGGTGTGTAGTTTCCCTGGTACTGAGCTCTCCCGTGGTTTCCTTCAGCCCCTCCCTGTTGGTTCCCTTCTTTCCATTTTTTTTTTTTTTTTTTTTTTTGATGGTCTCCTCCAATGCCTTCAGCTGTTTTGCTGTGTGTGGGCTCCGATTCTCTTCTCTGACCTAACTGGCAGTTTCATAACCATCTATGGAGCACCACTTTGGGTCAGACCCCAGGCTCCGAAAGATGAGGAAGAGTCCCTATCCTCAAGGAGCAATTTGCCAAGGTCAGGAATTCATGGTTGCATGGACAGTAGCAACAACTTGTGTCTGTGAGTGCATTCCCAAATGCATCATGCATTTGACCTATACAATGGCTCTATGAGGGTAGGTGTTATTGTCCCACTTTGCAGATGAGGAAACTGAGGCTGGCAATGAGAAAGAGGATTAGCTGATATTTCCAAGGTCCTTGAACTGGCAGATGACAGAATGAAGCCTGGATCCTTCTAATCACTTTTTTCCTAAAGATGGTAGTGGGAAGAGTGGAGGCCAACACTGAGAACCAGAGACAGAGGATGTAAAAGAATGACAACATCGGAGCAGATGCCAAAATTGTGGAGGGTGTCAGGGCTGGAGGGGAACCAGGTCACTTGTTGGTAGACTGATCTAGTCCAAGTAGCAGAAGCTGTTTGAAACTAAAGTACCATGTTTGCTGGGAGGGGAGGGAAAGGACTGGGGTCAGCTGTCTCCCTCTGTGAACTGTGGAAGTTGAAGATCTAGCCTGGGAGAGAATGTTTTCCTTCCTTTCTCCCTCCTAATCTCCCTCCATCAAGGTCCTGGCCCCTCACCTCTCTGCAGCCTCAGTTGTCATTTGACAGAGGGATTGGGGTGGGGTTCCAAATCTAGATGGCCAAGGAGCCAGTGCCTTGGTACCCTTTCCCTGCTCAGTGACTTGGGAAAGAAGAGCTCTAAGAGGGGAGCCCAGGAGAAGAAAGGGGACACTAGGGGGCTGGACTATGTCATTCAGCCCTGCCCATTGCCCTTCCTTTCTGACCTCAGTTTTCCTGAGATAGAATGACTACCGTCACTCCCCAGTCCAGAAGGACCAGAAAGGAGAGTCAGCAATTTAGGGACCCTTTTGCAGAAAGTCTTGTCACCTAACCCTTGGGACTTCTAATGTGTTTTTTTTAAATATATTTTTAGTTGTAGATGGACACACAATATATTTATTTATTTTTTATGTGGTGCTGAGGGTCAAACCGAGTGCCTCACACGTGCAAGGCAAGCACTCTATCACTGAGCTACAGGCCCAGCCCCCCAATGTGGTTTTAAGCAGGGATGGCTGTGGTTTTATAGGGAAGCACCATGGAGGTACAGAAAATTAGCAGGTCCCCTAAGGTCCCAGAGAAAGAGTGAGTGACTGACCCAAGACTGAACACCTCTCACGGTCAAGGGTCAGCTCATTCCTGGGTCTCACTGTCTCTACTCTCCTGAGTTCCCAAGAAAATAAACTGAGGATTGCAACCAAGAGGTGAGGTTCTGGGTAGGACCAGGCAGATGACTTGAAGATGAATGTGGCTTTCATCCAGATATTAATAAAACTTGTCTTTCTTTCTTTCTTTTTTTCCCCTTGCTGGGCTGGGGATGGAACCCAGGGCCTCACACGTGCCAGGCAAGTGCCTTACCTTTAGACACATCCCCAGGCCTACAACTAGACTTTAAATGACAGAGAGGACAGGAGATATCAAGGAAGTTCTTAAGGGTCTGGTGAGACCAAGAGAAGGCCTAGTGAAGACTTCTATTGACAACCGTTTCTAAATGAGGCACGTGTGTGAACGCCACAGGCACAGGCACAAACGTGCTTCTTTTTTTTTTTTTTAAATATTTTGTTTAGTTGTAGATGAACACAATATCTTTATTTATTTTATGTGGTGCTGAGGATCGAACCCAGTGCCTCACATATGCGAGGCAAGCGCTCAACTGCTGAGCCATAACCCCAGCCCCATGTGCTTCTTTTTTATGATGAAATGACAGACTGGGTATGAGAGCACTTTGAAAAGAGTAAACTACTGTTTAAAGACAATCCATCATTACATCAATAATTATTGGAAGCTAGGCGTGGTGGCACCCGCCTGTAATCCCAGCAACTCAGGAGGCTGAGACAAGAGGATCTCAAGTTCAAGGCCAGCCTTAGCAACTAGTGAGGCCCTGAGCAATTTAGCAAGACCCTGGCTCAAAATAAAAAATAAAAAGAGCTGAGGGATGTAGCTCAGTGGTTAAGTGCCCTTGGGTTCAATCCCCAGCACCCCCCCCCCCATAAATAATTATTAGAAAACTTCAGGGGACAAAGTAAAGCTCTATCATTGAGTGCCCAGGACTTGCATTTCCTCATAGTAATTGGAGAATAAAGTGAATAGATGGGAATAAAATGAAAAGATGAGCAAGGTAGTCTCTAGGGTCTGAGCCTCAGACCATGCCTGCTCTATCCCTCTCCTCTCCAGAAGAGCAGAATGAAGCTGCAGCCCTCCAGACCTTGAGGGGAATTGATATGAATTCCTGAGGATATGAAGATTCTGGAAGGACATCTTGTCCATCCTTGGAAAACGAGAGAATCTTTTCTTCTTAGAAATTTATTTTTCCTCACCTGTTTTCCATTCCTAAAAAAAAAAAAAAAAAATGCCAAGTCTCCACAATTTCTCTTGGCTACTTTTTTTTTTTTTTCTTTTTCCAGTACTAAGGATTTTCCCAGGGTCTCACATATGCTAGGTAAGTGCTCTCTCACTGACCTGTGTACCCCAGCCCTTCCTTAAAGTTTTATTTTGAGACAAGGTCTCACTAAATTGCCCTAACTGACCTTGAACTTGAGATCCTCCTGCCTCAGCCTCCCAAATAGCTGAGATTTTAGATGCTCACTATCATGCCCAGCTAAGGCTTCCTTTTCTTATAGTCCTTAGGACCTAAAAGTTCTTTCTTATCTCTCACCTAAGACCCCCATGCTGCAACATACACCCTTTGCCTCTTGTTGTGGCCTTCTAAAACCAGAGTGACTTCCATCCTGCCTTGCTTCCAATTTCTATGACAGAGAAATTAAAAGGTAATGATTCACCTGGCTTCAGACTGTGGCTCTTTGTGCTGGCAATCTCAAGAGTGGCTCATAATGTCGGGAATTGCCCATCTCCAAGACACAGAGAACCTTAGCAAGTAAAAACAGACACAATGGCAGCTCCCACCTGTGTCATGACTTCCAACCACAGACACTTTCTCATGCATGGATTCTCATCCCAACCCACAGAGTAGACAGGACAGGATCACACTGCTCAGACAAGCCATGAGTGGCTGGGCAGTCCTACCCAATGCCATTCTCTCTTTCCCCTTTTAAGGAAATGAGGGAGATGATGGGCCATCATCCACGGGCCTTCTTTTACTGTTGGAGTTCCCCTGGGGTCCTCAGTAGTCACTCCCACTTCAGTCTCAGTGCAGGACAGTTAATTTCACTTCCAGTCTATCAGCAACCAGCCCCCAGCCCCATGGTACGTGATTAGTGTGAAGCTCATTACCCGCCATGCACTTGCAACAGCTCCTAAACTGGTCCACACCCAGTTCAACAGGGAGACCCCATAATCGCCTGCTCCCGTGTGATCAGCATCTCTACATTCTTACTCTGTTGACATGTATCTGGTCTCCGACCTTAGCAAACAGTCCACAGACCAGCCTTGGTGGTTAGGCCACACTAGCGGTTAGGCCACCTTAGCAGTTCATATAATGTCCCTTCCTTTGATATCCCATGAGCAATGGCTACATCTGACCCTAGCTACCTGTTTATGACCTCCTTGCTTTTCCTCCTGCTCCTTCTCTAGAGACGATTGGAGGTGAAGATGGTGGCCCCAGCAGGAGAGGGAGGCTCCAGTGGGGTGGGTCCTTTGCTGACATGGAAGAGTGACATTCCCCCCTCCCCCCAAACACAGAAAACCCAGAGACTGGGCACTGAGCAGTGTCCAAAGACTCAGGCCACTACAGCTTCCGGGGCTTTACCCCTTTCACGAAGGCCCCCAAATTTGCAGCCCTCACCCTGGCTGCTGAGCTGTGAGTAAATGGGTTCACCTTTCTCCTCAAGAAACAATTAGAACAGCGAACACCTGGTGTGGAAAAGTGCTGAGTAAGTGCACAAAGAATTTAAAGAGAAATGAGCACCTGAATTAGGATAAGTCTTAGGGGCTTGAGGAGCAGCCCAAACCCAGGCAGCTAAAATTCAGTTACAGTTTGCCCTGCCTCGCACCCAAGGGTGCGTGCATACACACAGGAATGCACAAACTCACACTCCTCAAAACTCCACCTCAAACCCAGGGGCACACCTACAGGCTGTCTTCTTTTCTGGTCAACATGGCAGGCGTGGGTCCTCCAAGGGGTGTACGAGATGGAAGATGGCATTTCAGGCCAGCATTTGCTAGCGATTCTCTGTGTTTAGACCCTTTCCCCATGGAAAGGCTTGTCTAGGGTGCCCCCCTTCCATCCAGGCAGTATAAGGGGGAGAAGAAGCAGAAAGGGGCAAGGACACCCAATTTCCTCTTGTGCACTCCCCACAGCCTTTGGTTTTGGGGGACAGTGGCCAATTTAGAGTTCAGTATACTTGAAAGGGAGCCTGCATGAGTTCATCTCAATCCCCCTCTTAAGAGTGTCAGGGCGCAGCAGGACAGGCCAGGGCGTGGTCAAAGCATGACCAGAGCCCTCAACAGTGGCTGGATTTCATGTCTAGGGGCTTCAACCACCAGCAGTTCAAAGTGTCTGCCTGGGTTTTCCATGGACCTCACTGGTGAGCACTCCTAGGGTGACAGCAGGGTCCTGGGAGACTCAGGGAGTGCAGACCTTTGTGCCAAGCTAAGAGCTTGGGAAACAGAGCTGCAGACATCTCCCAAAAAGCACCCATGCGTAATCCCAGCACTTAGGGAGGCTGAGACAGGAGAATCGCGAGTTCAAAGCCAGCCTCAGCAACAGCGAGGCACTAAGCAACTCAGTGAGACCCTGTCTCTACATAAAACACAAAATAGGGCTAGGGATGTGATTCAGTGGTTGAGTGCCCCTGAGTTCAATCTCCAGTACCAAAAAAAAAAAAAATAGAAAAGCACCCATGCTGTTGTTGACTCAAACAATAATAGGTGTTCATTTGCATGGCATTTACATACAGGTTCTACGAAGTTCTTTTCATCTCCTACTATGGGCACTACCAAAGTCCCTGTCTCCTGCTACCATCTCTGGGGACTTTGCTGTGTTCCCCAAACTCCAGAACCTGTACACACACCATTAGTCTGTCTTTTGGTTAGCTTAGTTCCCCCAAGCCATCAGTTGGTCTTGTCTGGGTACGCCTGGTCCAGGTTTGCTGGAGACATCGCCCAAACAGGTGGCCAGACAGGTCTGGCCTCAAAGTGCACCTCAATTAAGGTTTCCCTACTTGCCTGCTGTCAGTTCCAGCAAAACCCCCAATAGGGGGTTTGTCTATCCCCCAACGCTTGCTCAAACTGGGAAGAGGAACAAAAAATCTAAGCCAAGGAGCCCAGAGAGGTGCAGAAAGGAGAGGAAACCGAGTGGTTGCTATGACGATGGGGTCTCTGTGCCCCATTTGCATAGGGCGATGATTTCCATACTGCAGGGTGAATTTCCATATCCCTGCCTCAGAGCCTGTTGGGGTGGGGAGGGGGAGAGGGGAGAAGTCATTTGAAATTCAAATGAGGATGATTAAGGTTTTCTTGAGGAGGAAAGTGTGGACAAAAGGGGTTAAGCCAGCTGACGATTGTCGGCTCCAGGGCTCTAAGTTATCAAAGGGAGGTGTGCACTTGGCTGGCTCTCCTGCCAGCCCATGCCCGGTGTCCCTGGAGACCTGCTGGTGGTCAGAGGAATCCACTCCAAGAAGGGTGCTGTCCTTCTGCCTCGCAGGAGAATCGTTGGGGCCTCTCTTGAACCTGGGCACAGTTTAGCCTCTCAGTGTCCTGAGGATATTTGAGCTCAAGGGTAAGGACCACTGAGTGAGTTCTAGTTCTAGAGTCAGGCCAGCCTTCCTCTGGTGATGAGGACTAGTCATCTCAGGTTCTAATTGGTGTTATTGGAGAAATGATCTCAGTACTTTCTTGTTGGACTGAGAAGGCGGGAGGACCTCTAGACTCATCTTTACTACCCACCTGCAACCTTCCCTAGGTCACTTCCCCTCTTCAGGCCTGAGTCTGGGTGTCAGATGAAGAGTCTGAAGTTGAGGGTCTCTGAGATACTTCCAGGGATCCTTTCCACCCAGCAGTTAGCATTTGCTAGACACTTTGAAGGAACTGAATTGCTGCACCGTTAGGCTTCTCTAATGTGTTAGGAACGGCTCCCCTGCTCCCACAGCCCACTCTGACCTTGGAGTCATTATTTAAAGGCTTACTGCTCAGTTTTTTCACCTATAAAATGGGAGTTTTAATAGTATCTACCTTGCAGCTATGAGGATCAAGTGAGCTGGAATTTGTAAAGTACCTGGCGCCATGCCTGCCACCTTAGTAATGCTGTTTATTATTTGTCTCTGGAGGACAAAGTGTGCACACAGTGGATGCAGTGCCCCAACAGCCAATTCAGGGGACCTCAGTTAGGAGTATGGACTGTCTCCTGAGCAGGTGGCCTCTGAGTTCACTCCTGTTCAGCATCCTGTTCTGTCCATCCATCCATGTCCAGAACTCAAGTTGGAAAGCTTGTTTTGGTGATGGATGCTACCAAAGCTAAGTGGTCACCCCACTGAATCCATCCCAGGGAGATGCATCTGTCAAATACACCCCTGTGGATAATTTGTGTTGATCCTAGCTCAAGTTGTCTTTATTACTTACTCTTTTGTGCGGAAACCCACAAGTCCAAACCTAGGTAAGCGCTCTACCACTAAGCTATATCCCCAGCCCTTCTGTTGTTGTTGTTATTGTTGTAGGGGCATGGGTACTAGGGATTGAATCCAGGGGCGCTCAACCACTGAATTATATCCCCAGCCCTTTTTTATTTTTTATTTTGAGACAGAGTCTCTCTAAGTTGTTGAGGCTAGCCTGGATCTTGCAATCCTCTTGCCTCAGCCTCCCTAGTCACTGGGATTACAGGCATGCACTACCTCACCTGGTTTCCTGGACTCTTTCTGCGACCTGGTACCATCTACCCAGGATGCTGTTCCCACATAGCCCCCAGTCATGCTATCCACTTTGGGCCACTGTGATGATGACTGCAGCATCAATATGTAGCCAACAGGAGATTCAGAGGCAGAGCATGGGAGCCCCAGAGGGCCACCTCTATAGCTCAGATGGAAAAGAAATATAAATTCTATTTCCTACGAATTAGAAGATGGTGGTGAGGACTCTTTCCTTTATCATAGAATAATGTGAAAAATTACAGTGGGAATCTGGAGGATACTGGGCTTCTCTTTAGCAAAGGAGTGCTGCAGAACTCCCCTGTTGCCTGTGGCATGGCCCCAGGCAATCAGTGGAAAGGGAGTGGAGAACCCACTTTGGGTTCGATCTCATGAGTGTACAGGAAGAGGACAATCACGGGGATACTCAATAGGCCATGTCATAAGGAAGTCCTAAGGATGACCATGTGAACTCTGCTGTTCTGTCCCTCGAGCTAGAGAAGTAGAAACCTTAAATCATGAAAACCTCCAAATTTACAGACTTCATATTCTAGAAGGAAGTAGAGAGATCATCCAGTCCTAAGGTAGTAAGAGGGTGTCTACAGTAGAGCTGATCATTGGTGGTGATTGCATAGAACTGAGTTTAGGGAAAGGAAAGGGATGCCAAGTTCCATTAGTGATGTCTGTCCAGGGCACAGCTTGTGGGACACATATGGGATTTTGTCCAGACACATATGGGATTTTGAATCTCCTAAACCAATGCTCTTCCCGTAGTCCATATTTAATTTTTTTTTCTTTTTCTGTAGCACTGGGGCTTGAACCCAGGACTGTTTTACCTCTGAGCTTATTCCCAGACCTTTTTATTTTTTTATTTTGAGATAAGGTCTTGATAAATTGCCCAGGCTGGCCTCAAACTTGTCATCCTCCTGCCTCAGCCTCCCGAGTAGCTAGAATTACGGGAGTGTGCCACTGTACCCAGCTCCCACAGTTCATCTTGAGTCCTCCTGTGCCCTGTCCTTCATGATTGACTTCAAGGACTGATCTCAGGTTCCTCCTGGATATTTCCTCACTCATAAGAAGGAAGTGGCAGGAATGGGGACAGAAACTTTATAACACTTAAGGGAAATTGAAGCCTATGGAAGTTAAGCCACTTGCTCTAAGTATGGTATAAAATAGCCTTTGAGGTGATCCGAGAGCCCAATTTACTGTGTGTTCTCTGGGTAAAACTCTGATCATTAGACCATACTTCCCCATTCCCTGGAGGCATCTTAAGTACCAAAAAAATATAGACATAATGTGTGGGGAGGTGCCCTGGAAAAAAAATCTGGTTTTAACTGGATTAAATGACCACATTGGAAGTCTCAGGGCCTGCCCTGGTGGCTGGCTGCTCTGGAGTGTTTCCAAGGTCCTGGTACAATCATAATCTCTATCCTGGGAAGTGCCAGCAAGTTTCCAAATGGTCTTAAAGTGTCACTGGAAACCTTGTTGTGTTATACCAGAGAACAGAGCTGCTGAGAGGAGAATAGTCTAGAAATGGGAGAGGCTGAACCTCATTGCTGAATGCTGTCTGCATTGTTTACCGGGCAGAAGTGAAAAATCCTGCTTGAACAGTTCTTGGTTCTTGCTTCCACCTTCCTCGCCCAGAGAATTACTCCCCAGGCAAACTCACATCCCAGGACTGCCAGAGCTATGCAAATCAGTCACTGCAAGGCCAGGCTGTTGGTTCAGAACAGAGGTGGTAAAGTGGGCGGCCTCCCTGGGGGCCCATGCCTAGCTCCTGGCATTAGGGGGCCTGGCCAGGCAGTACAGATCACTGCTGATCCAATGTCCGCCAGGTGTTAAGGGGAAGAGAGGTGGAGGAGACAGCTGCTCTTGACACCAAGCCTTGGACTTCTCCTTCCATTGGGTGTTATGACCAACCTGACTTAATGGGATTTTACTCAGAATCCTGGGGCTCCCCGAGAACTCACTGTACTTTTTATCCTCTTGTGATCATGTTAGCCCAAACTCTGTACACGGGGCTTCTCTTCATATTTAACCCAAATCCTTCCAACTGTAGAGCAGTGGCCCCTTCCTTTCTGGGTACTATGAGAGACTGGAAGAGGCTGGTCTCAGGAGCTAAGTTGGGCCTTGAATGAGTCCTCAGCAGACGATGTCCCTACTTGAGAGCTGGGAACCATGGAATCATGCTGGAGTGGGAAGTCACAGCACACTGGGGTTGGACATCTGCGTTTTTTGTCTTTCCCTGAGGATCCTTTCCAACTCACTCCCATGCTTTAAAAGCTCTGTCACTTTAAGCTTGTTGAGACTCTGTTTCCTCGTCTGTGGAATGGGGTAAATAATAAAACTTTGTCTTCTAATGGGCTGGGAACCTGCCTGGATGATCTCCTGAGGTCCCTCCCAGCCCATGAACCTGAGATCCCACATATTTGCTGTCTGCCTATTTTATTGCCATGAAAGCTTTTTTAACCTGAAGATTCACAGTGGTTCATAAAAGCCAGAAGAGGCACAGAGAGACTCCAGCAGGTGACTCTTCCAGCTTGGCACAGACTTCACCCATGTGCTCACCAAATAGGGATTTTGAAGCTTCTTTTGTGAGCCCTTTCCACCTGACCCCTCCCCTCTTGTGCACTCGATCTTTCATTTGGTGTGCAGAACAAACAGAAGGGAGAGGGATGGTAAAGAGTTCCTTGGTCCTCCCTCCACCTCTCTGCAGACACTTCTGGGAGGAGAAGAAAAGGCCCTGGTACATTTCAATTGACTGCATTGAATCCCAAGATGTTAGTGATGGAAAGAATTTTATAGGTCACTAGAGAGCCCTCCCTTTAACACTATCAAATTGTCCTGTCTAAAAGACAGTAGAATGAATTGGACATAACTCTCCTGCGTTCATATATGAATGCATGACCAATGTAACTCCACATCCTGGACAACCACAAGAGTGTGAAGTTATACTCTGTGTCTGTATGATATGTCAAAATACACTTTACTGTCATGTATAACTAAAAAGAACAAATTTTTTAAAATGTCCCATCAATTCAAAAACCACTAGCCCTCAAATAAGCAGCCTCTGCTTGAATATTCCTAGGGATAGGGAGCTCTGTCCACGAGAAACCGCAGGCTTCACTGCTGGACAATTCCACCTTTTACAAAATTGATCCTTACACTGAATTTCTGCCCTATAGCTTTCACTTGTTCTGCTTTTGGGAGCCCCAGACTAAGCCTGCTTTTGTTCCCTCTGAATATTTGGGGAGGAAGGAAAAGTTTACCGACATTTATTTCTTACTATGTACCAGGCGCTGTGCCAGATGCTTTCAAATGTTCCCTCATTGAAATTCTTTTTAACTTTTATTTTGAAAAATTGTAGTCATATGGAAAAGAAAAAAAAACAGTTTAATGAACCAACATCTACTATCATATGGATTTAATAATTAACATTTTGCTGTATCTGCTTCATCCATTTTTTTGCAGTACTTTATTTTCCTTTTTAATTTCTTTTTTTGGTACTGGGGATTGAACCCAGTGGTGCTTTACCACTGAGCCACATCTCTAGCCCTTTTTATTTTTTATTTTGAGACAGGGTCTTGCTAAGTTGCCCAGGACTCGCTAAATTGCTAAGGCTGGCCTAGAACTTGTGATCCTCCTTCCTCAGCCTCCCAGTCACTGAGATTACAGGCAGGTGCCCCCACACCCAGCTTAATTTTTTATTGTGAACATTTTGAAACATACACAAAAATAGAGACTAATACAGCAAGGCCCCATGTACTTATCACCCACTCTGAACCACCATCACATTTCTGCCATTCTTGTTGCTGGAATGTTCTCTTGTAAATTATATAGCCCTTGTAGCACTCAATCCTAAGTTAGAAGTATGCATCTCTAAAACATAAACATATTTTCCTTCTTAAGCACAATATCATTATTTATAAAACTAATACCTTGTTTAATTCTCATGACAATTTTGATGGTCAAATATCTTAAAATATGCCCACTTGAATTTTTAATTGCCATATGTATTAGCTATGGTTATTTGTATTTTGGGTTTCAGTTTAAGACTTTCTGAAGAAAGTCTTTATCTGGCTTCACATTGTAGCAGATGATCTTAAAAGTGGGGCATATCTTTGTGCAATTTTGACTACTTTAACTGACTCTCCATTATGAATTAGAAAAGCAGATTTCCAGGTGACATTATTTGTGAAAATGGAATTCCTAACAAAAAACAAATTGTACCTGGTGCAGTGGCACACACCCGAGGCACTAAGCAACTCAGTGAGACCCTGTCTCTAAATAAAATGCAAAATCTTTAGTTTGCTTTTTGGAGGGGGCTGGTACCAGGGATTGAACTCAGGGGTACTTGACCACTGAGCCACATCCCCAGCCGTATTTTGTGTTTTATTTAGAGACAGGGTCTCACTGAGTTGCTTAGCGCCTTGCCATTGCTGAGGCTGGCTTTGAACTCTGGATCCTCCTGTCTCAGCCTCCTTATTTAGTTTGCTTTTAAAACATTTTTTTAAAATTGTGGTAAAAACTGCACAACATAAAATTTACCATCTTAACATTTTTTAAGTATACAGTTCAGCCTCCCCTGTCTTTGACTTAAATATTTAATTCTTAACTGTATAGTTATAAAATACATGCAGGGCTTTTAGAATCCTGATCCTGCCACCCACTTTTTTTTTTTTTTATATATATATTTTTTTTAGTTGTAGATGGACACAATGTCTTTATTTTATTGCCTTGTATGTGGTGCTGAGGATCGAATCCAGGGCCTCACGCATGCGAGGCAAGCGCTCTACCGCTGAGCTACAATCCCAGCCCCTCCTGCCACCCACTTTTATGTATTGCTTTCTGCTTTGAGTCACTTCTAAATTTGATCAGTATCTATCCTGTTTATTGATTGAAGTCTAATGCTCAGGTTTTCTGTGTCAGATACTAGATGTAGTGGAATTATTGGGAATATCATGTGAGTCAAATAGTGGAGAAATCCGAACTCTTGTCTTGGATCAGGTTCTCTGAGGCTGTGTGACTGCAAGGTATTTTCCCCTCTGGGGTTGGATCTAGCATGGACTTTAAAAAGAATGCTCCTGGCCATATGTGTCCTCCTCTGTCTTTTCTGTAAGTGGCAGAAGAGGCTCCCAAAGGGGGGTCCAGGACTTGGAAATCAAATGATGATTTTACAGATGTGATGGGGTCCGAATAGAAGACTGGTTTTTGTAGCAGTTTCTTGGTCATTTGGATCAGTTAAACAAAGCCATTCAGCACCTACTACGTGCCAGGCATGGTGTCAGGCCTTCAGGGTACAAAGATGAATAAGATGATAGCAACCCTGGCCTCTGGGAGCTCACAGTCTCAGGAGGGAAACTGACATGCTGACCGCTGATGCTGAAAAATGTGGCATGTGCTGTAAGAGACGGAGAGACAGGCAATAAGAGGAAATAATCCTTTCATTTGCTTTGGAAAAGTGTCATGGCAGATGTGATATTTGAGTTGGGTCTTGAAAGAAAGGTAGGTATTTTCTAGATGGGGAAGGGGAAGAGAAGGACATTCTAATCAGAGGCAATAGCATCTGGAAAATTCCTAACAAAATCCTTAAATCCCTGGACCAGGCTCTGCCTGTTTGGGGACTAGCCAGGATGTCTGGAGCCCAGCTCCACAGTCATGCAGTGCTTCCCAACTGACAAAACATAGTCACCAGTGTTATCCCACTCGAGCCTCAGTCAGTGACTGGGAATGGCATGAAATGGAAACATGACCTTATTTTACCCTAGAAAAGCCTGAGGTTTTAGGAGGTGCCTGCTTTGACCAAGATCACAAAGCTTGGGGGTGATGGTGCTTGGACTTGAACCCCAAGTTTTTGACATCAAGTCTAAGACTGTTTTCAAGTATGACTTATTGCTCCTCTGTACCTTAAAGAAGTGAAAAGCATTTTAAGGGATAAAAGGAATTTTCTGTTTAGAACATTCTGATCATGGTCTCCCTTCCTCACTATTTGGGGAATGGCTTGCCAGTCACCTTAATCTGGAGCATTGGGGTAGCAGCCGAGTCCCAGTAGCCAGTTCACAGCCTGCAGTTCCAGGATGTCACCTCCCAGGCTTTCCTGTAGGCTTGGTGGGGAGAGGTGCCAGGCGGAACTAGTACAGCGGACTATAGGAGAGAGGCAGGAGGCAGTGTCCGGTGACATGAGGGCTGAGGAGGCTCCTTCCAGCCAGATCTGGAGAGGCAGTCACTAGCATTATCAGATGAAGAGCTCAGTGTCTCCTCATGTCTCGACCTAGACCCCTACATGGTCTGAGCACCTGCTAGTGGGCTAGGAGCCATGAGGGAAGCCATGTCTCCCAAGAACACACTTACCTGTTTTATAGGGGAATCCCAATAGGAATAGGAGTAGCTTTGGGCAACTGAGCCCTTATTAAGTGTCAAAGGGTTAAACTACATCTACTCGCTGTTCTCTTGGAGCATCTAGAAGCCAGTCTCCTGGGAGGCCCTGGCTGGCCCTGTACCTCTGTCTCTTCCAGCCATTCAGTTAGTCCTAGGAATAAGGAAAATCGGGCAGAGATCCCAATATAGGTAAAAGTGAATTTTTAAAAAAAATTTTTTTAGTTGTATATGAACACAATACCTTTATTTATTTATTTTATGTGGTGCTGAGGACCAAACTCAATGCCTCACGCGTGCGAGGCAAGCGCTCTACCACTGAGCAACAGCCCCAGCCCCGTAAAAGTGAATATGATGAGGAGAAAAACTCCATCACCAGGCTCTGATCATAGCAGATGTGTCCTCATGGTGAATGGCCCCTTGAGAAAGACCATGGAAAACTTCTAAGTGAGAGAAAGTATTGACTTTGTTGGCTAGTGAGTTTTAAAAGTGAAGGTGCTTGTTCACCTATTCTCATTTTCTTGTGTAGATTTCACAAACAACATTCCAGTAGCCCTCCCACAAATCAAAAGCAAAGACATTTTTAATGGTCCACAAACCTGATGTCCCTCTCCAACCCAAACTGGCTTCTTTCCCCAATGTTTTTCTTTCTATGTCTTGTTCATGAGTATACACTTACCCCTCTGGTAACATCTTCTCGTACCTTCCAGAACTCCATACTTCCCTGATCTTCCTTCCACCTGAATATTCACTCTTTTTCAGTCCTATTTGCTGGCTCCTCCTCATTCCTTTTTATTTGTCTGAACTCGGTACCTTTGTGACCTCAGCTAAGTTCTGTGGCTTTAAATACCACCAAAAAACTAGGCATGGTTGCACACAGCTGTAATCCCAGTGACTTGGGAGACTGAGGCAGGAGGATCACGAGTTCAAAGCCAGCCTCAGCAACTTAGTGAGGCCCTAAGCAACTCAGAGAGACCCTGTCTCTAAATAAAATTTAAAAAGTGGCTGGGGATGTGGCTCAGTGGTTAAGTGCCCCTGGGTTCAATCCCAGGTATGAAGAAAGAAAGAAAGGCACGAAGGAAGGAAGGAAGGAAGGAAGGAAGGAAGGAAGGAAGGAAGGAAGGAAGGAAGGAAAGAAGGAAGGAAGGAAGGGAGTAAGTAAGTGAGTGAGTAATGAAATGGAGGCTGGAGATACAACGCCATAGTAGAGTGCTCCTGGGTTCAAACCAAGCACCATAATATATAAATAGATAAATAAATACCACTAAAGCTGATAGCTACCCAATTATATTTCCTGACCTCACTCTTCCCTTAAGTCCAAACACATTTTCCCACCTCTACTGGAATATCTAATTGCCACCTCAAACTTAACATATCCAAAATGCACCTATTGACTTTCTCCCACCATCCTCTCCTCCCTGAATCTGCCCATCTCAGCGATGGTGCCCCCCTCACTCCATCACTCTGATGCACCCCAAAGCCACTCAAAACACATCCTGAATCCAGGCCTCTCACTGCCTTGCTGCTACTGCTCTATCCAGCCCACAGCCCTCTCTCGCCTGAACCCCCACAGCATCCTCCCCGCTGGTCTCCCTTCCAGCTCCTTTGCCTGCTCCAGCCCCTCCGTGCAGCTCTGCAGACGTGCGTCAGACCATGTCACTCCTCTCCTCCAAGCGCTCACTGCCTTCCTTGGACTACAAACTGCAGTCTGATCCACCATGACCTGACCCACGTCACCTCACCCTGGGCTACCTCTCTCCAGTCACTCACACCCCATTATAGTCCCTGCAAGCCAGCCTGCTCCTGCTTCAGGACCCTCCTTCTGTCTGGGATGATCTTCCTCCAGACCTCCAAAAGGTTGAGACCCCACCTCATTCAGTGAAAATGTTACCTCCCTCAGTGGCCTTCCCAAACCATCCTGCTTCCCCCCACCCCCGTGATGCTGGGAATTGAACCCAGGACTTCACACATGCTAGGCAGATGCTCTACCACTGAGCTCCACTCCAGCCCCTCATCCTGCTTCTGAACACCCTCCTACTCTGTCCTATTGTTCTGTATGATAGTCATCTCAAAATGTATCTGTTTGTTTATTCCTTTTGTCTCCTCACCAAGAAAAGAAACTCCATGAGACCATCTTCTTCCATCTTCTCCAACATTATGTTCTGGTATGTGGCACCTGCTGTGTGTTCAGCAAATATTTCTTTGTGTATGTGGGGAATCGGTGATTGACAACCACTTAAAATTTTTTTTATTTGTTATAATTAGTTATACATGACAATAGAATGCATTTTGACACATCCTACTGCTCAGCAAATATTTATTGAATTAATGAATTTGCTTCTTGTCAAATCTTTAAAAATTGCTCTTTGTTAGGCCAACTATACAATGTCACATTAGGATATTTTTATAAGATAAAAGTACTTTTCCCTTTCTACCCATGTAAGCATACCTATTTTAGTTTGTGGAGGGCCCTTCATGACTTTCACTCCCTCACACATTTTAATATTGTCTTAGCTAATCTCAACATCAGGCTTCTGTTGGAGGTCGCCTTGGGCTCGCCATCGTCCTCCTTTTTGGGGGGCCCCTGACCCTTCATCCTCTGCCTTCATGTGCAGACCAAGTTGTTCTCAGAGACGGCATATATGACTGGGGTGCCCTTCCCTGTCATCACCTGGAACAGAGCAGAGGGAAAGGGGCTTAGGTTAAAGCTCCAGAGGATTCTTTTAGATCCCATTGATTAAACTTTAAAACTGGTCATTCCCTGGCCATCAAACGCACAAAATAGGTGTTACTGTCCTGTTATCAAGGAATTCATAGCCTAGTGGGAGAGGAAAACATGCAAATGAATAGGGAGTCACACAGCAAGTACCAGGTGGCCAGTAGAGAGGGCTTCTGGATCCCAGAGGGAGAGAGACTGACCCTGTGCAAGTGCATGGGAACATGGGACTGTATGGACACAAATGAGCATTTCATAGGGTTGGAACTCAGGGTACCTAGGAGGGAGCAAGGTGGGGCTGTGAGCAGCAGGAGGCAATGCAGACAGGTAGGTGGAAAGCAGGACTGATGGGGGATTAATGCTGAGATAAGGAACTTGAACTTTATGCCAAAGGTTTTATTACAGCTCTGAATTTGTTCACTCATTTGTTTATTCATTCATTCAACCAATATATTTTGAGTGCCAATTATTCGTTAAGCACAGTGGTAGGCTCTGCGTGCACCATATTTAATAAATAGTCATTTTCCTTACTGTTATGGAGTCCATAATCCATGTGACCCAAAGGAAGAAGGTTGTGTGGCAGCTCCTTCCCTGGAGAGTGATATGAATAAAAACTTTAAGACGGCAAAAGAAATAATTCCTCAAGCAATAGGTATATGTTTAAGCAAATCAAGGTACATTCATATAATGGTACATTAGACATTAAAAATGAGATTTATGAGCATACAAAAATATTCATGTTCCCCCTTATTTTTTTTTTTTTGGTTCTGGAGACTGAATCCAGAGGTGTTTTACCACTGAGCTACATCCGCAGCCCTTTTTATTTTTTATTTTGACACAGGTCTCACTAAGTTGCTTAGGCCCTTGCTAAGTTGCTGAGGCTGCCCTCAAACAATCCTCCTTCCTCAGCCTCCCAAGTCACTGGGATTACAGGTGTGCACCACCACACCCAGCTTCTGTTAAACATTTTTTTTTTTTTTTTTGGGTAATGGAGATTGAACTCAGGGGCACTCGACCACTGAGCCACATCCCCAGCCCTATTTTGTGTTTTATGTAGAGACAGGGTCTCACTGAGTTGCTTAGTGCCTCGCCGTTGCTGAGGCTGGCTTTGAACTCGCGATTCTCCTGTCTCAGCCTCCCTAAGTGCTGGGATTACAGGCTTGCGCCACTGCGCCCAGCTTCTGTTAAACTTTTTTTTTTTTTTTTTTACATTTTGAGACAGGGTCTTGCCAATTTGCCCAAGCTGGCTTTGAACTTGCGATCTTCCTGCCTTGGTCTCCTGAGCCGCATCATGCGTACACCACCATGCCTGGCTTTCATGTTCCTTGATAGCATAAGAGAACTAATTAAAATCAGGTTTAAAAAGGCAAAAAGCAGGTTAAAATCTATATGCAGTGGTACATATCCATGAAGAAAAACAAGCATAAAAGAGACTTTAAATATACAATAGTGTTAGTTATGGCTGCCTCTTGGCAGAGCATTCTCTATTTAAATGTTTTCTGTCCCAAGACGTTTCTGTGATAAGTACATATTTTATCAGTGTAACATTTATTGTAAAAGGAAAAGATTACAAAACAAGAAATGAAAGCATGGGAGACCAGGACAGATGACTGTCACCCGCCTGGTTCAGGCATCAGCGCCCCTGGAGGGTGCACCTAATTGGAGGACTTTTTGCCTTAGGGCAGCTACTTTAGAAACCTGGCTGGCTTCTTGGTGCTCCTCCATGGAGGGATTTAACGGCTGCCCCAGGGCATGTGCTATGCAGGACAGCCATGCAGGATGGCCTCCCACAGCTGAACAAGGCTTGGTGTGGTTTACTATTCTCCCCAAAGACCCTGACTTGCATTGTGACCTCATACGAGTCAGCCTGCCCTCCAAGACGATTCTTCCCCTGGTTGTCCACCTCCCTGGAGGAGCCTTTCCCAAGACACTTTGAGAAAACAGGCTGAGCGGGAGGATCCTGGCTGTAGGGGCAGCTGGTACTCCTTTGTGAAATAAAGATCCACTCATCGCAACATCTGTTCTTCCTCTAACAGTCAATCCTGCTAGAAATGAATATATGTGTATATAAATATTTTTGTCTCTTTCAGGAAATGATCGAAATGGCCTAGATTTCAACAGACAGGTAAGAACTTGAGTCAAAAGAAAATGTTTATCCTATATAAATTGGGGGGTCCCAGATGTGGGGAATACAGTACAATTTACAGGTGAATACTCACAGATACTTGGCTTTCAAGATTAAAGGACCCTGAATCCAGCCTCCTGCATCAGCCATAATCAGATGTTAGGATCTTCTCTTAAGAATTCCCTCCAAAGAGTTCTGAATAGTGGAACAGCCAGTTAGGGTGAGCTGCATGCCATGTGTAGTCCAGAAATCTAGGACAACGGCTCTTTCTGTGGAGGCTTGGCCTGATCGCCTCTTGGTGAGTGCGTTGGTGAGGGCTGACTCCAGGGAGAGGAATGTGTGGAGCTGCAGAGGACGCAGTGCCTGGCTTTCCTCAGGGCACTCCTGATTGGGAGCAAGTTGATAGGGACCGTGATAGGGAAACAGAGAGGGCCCAGAAGGGAGCACGTAACCAGGCTGGGGACAAAGCAGACACAGTGTGGTGCTTTGCAAGGCAACCAAGCTGGGTGAGCCTAGACCTAGTTGGAGAGGGCTCCAGGCAGGGAGAGGTGGTGTTGGAAAAGTCACAGGTGGATGGACGTGGATGGACAGGGAGAAGGGCGAAGCCAAAGGAGAGGATTTTGCCCTTGAGGTTTCAGGCTGCTGAGGAGCCTGGGTGGGAGGGACGAAGGACTAGGTGTGATGTCCGAGCAGAGGGTGGGAATGGGAGAGTGTGCTGGGAGGAAAGAATCTCAGCTGCTGCCAAGCAGAAAGCAATAATGGGGGATCCTAGAGTGAGGAAGAGGGACGAGGATCAGGTCCAGTCAGAAACCTTGGGCTTGGGTCTCATTTCTGCCACTAACTAGCTATATAACCTTGGCTTAATATTTTTTAATCTGAGTTTTCTTGGCTCAAAAGTTAATTTATTCCATCAATTAGAGGAGGGGCACCTACAACATTATGCCAGATATAGGAATACAGAGAAAAATTAAGACGTGGAGCCCAGTGTCTAGAACCAGAAGAGGGTGGGCAAATACATGGTGCGGGCGGGGGAGGCTGAGAGACTCTCTTTCTTAAATTACAGATTCTAAATTTTATTTAATAATTTTAAAAAGTGCAATTATTAACATCTTTATGGTACAAACTGATGGGATTCACTGTGATATTCTCATGCATGCATATATCCTGTATTGCTTATGTCTGTCCACCCCTCTGATAGCCTCTGCCCCTCCCCACTCTCCCTGTCGTCCTTCCTCTCCCTCATAGCTCCTCGTCTGCTTTCAGGTCAATGTTTCTTAAGTTTCCACTCTGGGAGACAACATGCACTGCTTCTATTTGTGTTTGGCTTATTTAGCTTAACATGATTTCTTCCACTTCTATCCATTTTCCTACAAATGACAAGATTTCATTCCTCTGTATGGCTTAGTAATATTGCATCATGAGAGACTTTTCGTGGATGATTATAAGACCATCATTTGTGTTATTCCATGGGTAAAAAGTCAAACAGAAGTGGGAACCGTTAGTTCTTCCTGGGAGCTCAGGGTAGGCTTCATGAAGGAGGTGGTATCGGAAGGTAGCTCTGAAGGATGAGTAGGGATTTGTCAGGCACAGAAGGTTGGTGTGGAGAACACAGTGGGAAGGGAAGACCATCCTTATGTGGGGGGTGCATTGGATAATTACTAGGCCCCTCTCCCTTCATGCTACTATTCTTTTTTTGGCACTGGGGATTGAACTCAGGGACACTTAACCACTGAGCCACATTTCCAGATCCTTTTTTTTTTTTTTGTATTTTATTTAGAGACAGAATCTCACTGAGTTACTCAGGGCCTTGCTAAATTGCTGAGGCTGGCTTTGAAATCATGATCCTCCTGTCTCAGCCTCCCAAGCAACTGGGATTATGGGCGTTCACCATGGAGCCCAGCCATGCTAATCTTCTGAGTCCAGGTTTGGATAGAAGTCTAAGATGGAGCTGCAGATGAAACATAGATATGAATTAGATATATTCTCTTCCTTCTTTATCTATAGAGTGATCTGCAGTCACTAATAGTGTTTCCTAAAAGGCCATTCATTGGTTTTGGGTACATCCTTCACAGTCAGAGAAGGGAATAATGAGCTTGAGCTCTAAGCCCAAACCTAGGCAAGCAATGTTCACCATATTTTTTCATCAAGAAGGCTAGGAAATTTGCCAACAAATGAACATCAACTATTCTCCCTCTCCACTTGAGACCTATAACAGAGATAGGCTTCACTAAAGAGGGATCTAGGTTAGCTGTGAGGAAGGACTTTCAACCAATGCAATTTATTAAACGCTGGAACAACTACCAAGGAAGGAAAACTATAGAATCAGCTTCTCACTTACTTTCTTTAAATGGGAGACAGATCCTTATCTAAGAGATGTTTTGGCCAGGTTTGCCTCAGGGGTAGAAGGATGCTGGAGATTTCCAGGTAATCTATGATCCTGAAGGAGAGTGCCAAGTGGATTGGAACCTATGCACAGTGTCCTGAGGACTCAGGACCCCCAGCCCAGGGCCCACCTCTCATTCCCCTAGGCCTTGGCAGGAAGCATAGGGAGGAGACTATCTATCCCACACCAACATGTGGCCACACCCGCCTGTCCAGAGGTGACCCCTGCACAGGCCCAGTGGTGTTGGCTGCTTGTGTTATCTTTCTGGAGCTTGAGAAACCCCTGTGCTGGGGATAAGACTGGAAGCAGCGCCTCTGGCCCTGGGTAGGCTGTAGGGAGGCCCCTGACTCTTTGGACTGGCTCTGGAGCAGACTCATCTGAGTTTGTTTCCCTTGGATGAGCTTTGTGAGGTTGTCCCCCCACCCAGGAGAGGCTTGGAGTTATCGTTACTGACAAGAACAGATCCAGCAGATCTGATCTCTGGAAGGAGTTTCGGGAAGAGACACTGGGCCTAGCGACATTCATCCACACGTTGCTGGAGTTCTTCTCTAATCACATCTGCGGCTTTTCTCAGGCTCTGCCTCCTCCCTCTGACTCTGTCACTTGGAGGTCATCAGATACCAACGCCTACATGCTCCCCTTCACACCAGCTCACCTGCAGGCTTGCAGGTGGGCACCTGGGCCTCTGCTTGGCAGTCGTGCCCTCATGCTTCATGGCAAGGGAAGTCAACCCACGTTTGCTGAGCACCGGGCTCTGGGCAAGGTGCTCTGAGCACTGTCTTCTCATTTATTTTTCACTGTAAACCAGTGAGGTAACTATTTGTTACTATCCCTGTTTTACAGGTGAGGAAACTGCCTCCCAGGCAGCCCCATGTTTTTCAGCAAGTTTTAAAGATGAAGTAACTTGATGAAAGTCACACAGTTGGTCAACTGGCTGGGCCAGGATTTGAACCTACATCTCTGAACTGCAAAGCCCATTTTTCCCATGATGACTTGCTGCATCATCCTCTGCCGTCTCTCAGCTTCCCTCTCTCTGTACATACACACCGTTCTTGGGGAGAGACCTGGGAGCCAGACACTGAGTGTGACTTCACTGTGACTAAGTAGGAAGAAACGAGAAGGAGAGGGAGTAGGGAGGGGAAGAAAGTATGGTTGTGGAAGAACAGCCTGTGTGTCAGACATAGACAAGGGGTTGGCAGATACAGGGGAGCGAAAGAAGAGCCACTGCCCTTGGTGAGGCTGCTATCAGGAATTGGTGCAATTGGGAGCTGCAGCTAGGGGCGGGGTCAACTACAGTCCAAGGGCTGTGTGAATGTTGGCTCATCCAACATTCATGGCTGCTTCCATGCTGAGCCTGTTAACTTCCTGGTTCCAGGAAGAACCTGAGCTTGTTCTGGGGATGGTTGTGGGGAGGCAAAAAGATCCAGAAGCAGGGCTACCACTTAGCCTCCAGGGCAGGTAAGATAGAGTGGAGAGGCAACAGGGAAAGTCTCCTGGGTGGACTCAGAACTCCTGTTTTCCAATGCTGTCTGCCCCTCACTAGTTGTTAGTTGCTGCCCTTATGTAGACCTCTTCTTTCTGGGTCTCAATTTCCTCATGAATAAAATGAAGACATTAAGATGAGATGATCCCTAAGGCCCTTACAGTCTGTGTGCTATGGTGCCATCTTTTCCCTCCTGCCACGTTCTGACTGATTAATTGGACTCTGACTTCTGCTCACCTTATTTTTTTTTTTTTCTGAAAGAGAAATGGGAAGAGGATTACCTTGACCTGTAGAAAGTGAAGGGAGGAAGCTGCGTGCTGTGGCACACACTTGTAATCTCAGGAACTCAGGAGGCTGAGGCGGGAGGATCACAAGGTTGAGGCCACGAGACTCTGTGCCAAATTAAAAAATAAAAAGGGCTGAGTAATGTAGCACAGTAGTAGAGTATTCCTGGTTCAGCCTCCACTACCACCAAAAAAAAAAAAAGAGAGAGAGAGAGGCAAATGAGGGGAAATAGTTTTGAGGCCATCTTTCCAGCATTTGTGATCCTATGTGATCCAGTGAAAAGAATCATTTGAAATGTTGAAGTAAAGAGAGATGGACCCATCAGGTCACATCTGGGGCCATCCATTGAATATTTAGCCATTCTTACGTGCTAAATAGACAGTGTTATTTATAAGATAAATTACAATATATACACAGTGAATTCTATAAGAGACATAAGAATGCAGAGCTCTGAGGTGCTGCCTAAGGACATTGTAAAAGCTAGTGGTGTTGCTGAAAGCTCTGTCCTTGTCCCTGATGCCAATCCAATAATGAGGATACGGTTTTGAGAAAAAGGAAAAAGAAGGTTTATTGTTTTGCTAGCCAAGGAAAAACATAGGAGACTCCTGTCTCAAAAGGTGTGATTCTGCCTATCAACAGGAACAGGGAGCTTTTATAGAGGTAGGCTACATTCAAAGGCTACATTTCCCACGTTCTCTGTTGGAGCTGTAATTCACTTGTTAATTTGGGAGACAGTCATGTCTGAGATCTTCTGGTACCATCCCCAAAGTCTGGTTGACTTCGTTCCTATGGTGGGTATGTACTCAAGGACAGAGAAATCTGCCTACGATGGGGAAGAAAGGTAATCAATCCTATTTCCCCTGAGATTAGAGAGGGAGAGAGATTAGGGAGGAGAGGGAGAGAGGAAGAGGAAGAAACATGCAGTGGCTCAAGCCTGTAATCCCAGCACTTAGGGAGGCTGAAACAGGAGAATCGCGAGTTCAAAGCCAGCCTCAGCAATGGTGAGGCACTAAGCAACTCAGTGAGACCCTGTTTCTACATAAAACACAAAATAGGGTGGGAATGTGGCTCAGTGGTCGAGTGCCCTTGAGTTCAATCCCCAGTACCAAAAAAAACAAAACAAAACAAAACAAAAAAAAACAAAAAAATTAAAAATGAGTCACAGTGGCAGAGCAGCTAAGGCTATATTCAAAGCATAAAGTGGACCACTGTTACCGTAGTAAAGGAAAAGTAGGGCTTTGACTGACAAGAAGGGTCAACAAGAATGTTCCTAGTATGGGACACAGTGAATGAGAAGCCTCACTAGTGAAAAAGCACCCAGCTTTGGGGAACCACGGGTAGATCAGCAGGGAATGCGCTGGTGGAAGATGAGGCTGGAGCTGTGGATGGGGCCAGATTAAGAAGAACTCTGACTGCCCAGGAAAGAAGCCGGGAGTTTACCCTGTGGGCGGTAGGGAGCCACAGAAGCATTTTTAAGCATGACTAGTTTGATTTACTGGAAGAGCCCTGGAGGCGATGTGGGTGAGGAGGGAAGGGAGGATGGATGTAATTGTAGGAGACAGAAGTGGGCAGTGCTAAGGGCAGGGATTCTAGCAAAGAAGTTAAGTGCACAAAGAGATCCATGTTCAAATCCTGGCTTTGTATTACCTGGCTGTGTGACCCCAAGCCAGTTCTTCCTCCCCGCATTGGTCTTAATCTCCTCATCTGTAAAATGGAAAGAATAATGGTATCTAGCTCACAGGGTAGTTGCGAGGGTCAAACAAATGTGAGCATGTGTGTGTGTGTGCCTCTTAACACAAGTGTCAGGAACATCACTGTGTAAGTGTTTTCTTTGGTTACTGTATCAGTAGGCATGGAGAGAACCAGACCTGAGACCTGTGAGATAAGATCAGGACAATTTTGGCAACAGGTCGGATGTATGTGGACAGCAAAGGATAGGGGACTGATCCAAAGTGATTTTGAAATGCTCTTGCTTGGGATGCTGAGCATTAGTGAGACTGAAATCAGAGATCAAGAGGACAGGAGATGAAACAAACTTGTCCACATTGTGAGAAGAGAAAGAGGGTTACATAATGAGCAGTAGGTGTCCCATACGTGGTAAGAAATTTGAATCCGGGGCCCAGGAGACAGGTCAGGGCTGAAGCTGCATGCTTGGGGGTCCCGCTGAACCATGTGACATGAAATGATGGGAAGAAGGAGAGAAGGTCACCCCGGTGTGCAGAGCGGGAGAAGGACCAAGGGCAGACCAGAAGGAGAAGGAATACTTAAGGGACAGGCTGAGGAGTGGGTGCCTATAGATGACACCAAGAAGGAATGGTGAAAAGGACAGGAGGAGAGCATGCCCGCGAAGGAGAAGGGGGCGAGAGCTAATCGCACTAGAGCATGTGGAGACGTTGTAGAGTTCAGTCTGAGAGTGGGCTGCAGAAGGGCAGTGAGGCCAGCAGTGATGGCTTTATTGTAATGTCTGCAGTGTCCACGGGAAGAGCAGATGGTAGGCAGCTGCAGTTGTGGGACCAGTGGAGTTGAAGAAATCACAGAGACAAGAATTGCAGAATTCCCTTTCAAGGAAGGGGATGATGAAGATATGGAGGTGTTGGCCTCAAGGGAGACAGTGTGGAGAGAAGGCTTTGGGGTCTAAGGGAGACTTGGGAGGGGCAGAGAGGAGATGCAGTAGGATAGAGAGGACATAGAGGTGGCAGAATCCAGAGGAGGGGGAAGGAGGCAGGGTGCCCTGTCCATGATCAGGAACCCAGGGCAATAGGTTATCAAGGAGCTTCTCCACTCCAATTCCTGCTCTTTCAACCAATAGCTAACTTCAGAAGAACATTGGGAGGTAGAATTGCCTTAAAGGGACTTGAGGATCCTAATGACAGGTGCACAGCTGGATAGCCTCATGCCTGCTCTGTTCTGGTACTTTCTGGATCTCTCATCATCCTGGGCCATGGTTTCCACCACTCAGACAAGGAGGTCTTGCTCTAAGACCTCCTTGAAGTTCTGTGAGCCCTGATAAGTCTGAAGCAAGTTGGCAGATGTCCTTGTCTCTGTTTCTTGCTTCCAGAACTAAGAATCAGTTGTCTGATTTTCTCAGTCCCAGGCTTGACGGCATTCTAAACTCACCTGCACCATATACAGCTCTCCTGTGCTCTTCTCTGGACCCCTAGGCCAGCTCCTCCAGAGCAGTTGCACTGGTGTGTCCCTACGTAGCATTTAGTTTTAAACCAACTAGGATTTCTCTTTCTTGTTTTCTTAAATACAACAGAATAACAACCATAATTCTCTGGTTGCTCCTGGTGCTCAGTGATTCGTGATATATAATTGGCTCAATGGAGGTCTTCTCAAAAATCAACAAGATTCAGCCCACCAGGTGTAGTGGTACACACCTGTAATCCTAGCAACTTGGAGGCTGAGGCAGGAGGATCACAAGTTTGAAGCCAGCCCTGAATTGCTTAGTGAGACCCTAAGCAATTGAGCAAGATCCTGTCTCAAAAAACAAAAAGGGCTGGGGATGTGGCTCAGTGGTTAAGCACCCCTGGGTTCAATTCCCAGTGCCAAAAACAAAACAAACAAACAAACAAAAGATTCAGCCCAGGGAATGGTCTCTGAGGAACCAGAATGATGGAGAGGCTTCTCTTGGGAAGAATGATGGAGACAAGGGGCAGCAGAACCAGGCTCTCAAGTGCACAGCAAGGTGATGGCAGAGTAAGCCCCAGCCCCACCCTAGGGATGCCCAGGAGCAGCCAGGCACTGGGTGGCTGAGCTCAGAGTGCAGGAGGAAATTAACTGATGAGTTTGGTTGTTTAGTTTCATAAACCTGCACATGAGCTGGATATTGGGGAGTACATCATGGCCCCTGCCTATAGGAGCTCCCAGTACTATGAGGAAGAAAATGGAAGGGAGGTTGCAGAGGCGAGGGAGGGCCCCTGCATACAATGATGTCCACAGGGCTGGCTCAGGAAGGCTGGCTCCACACACGCTGGAGGATCCAGCCTCCAGTGGGCCCAGTGTGCCAGAGGGAAACTCAGACTTCCCGTGAAAGACTTGGGAGGCTGAGAATTATGGATGTCAAAACTCTCATCCCTTGGAGTACTGTTTCCTTCTGCTGCAGCACCCAGCTTCTGGACCTGTACTTCCAGGTGGTGGCAGGATTGCTGGAGGAAAGTAGGCTGAAAGAAAGAAGGGGGAGAGCTGGGGTTGTGGCTCAGTGGTAGAGCGCTTGCCTCACATGCGTGAGTCACTGGGTTTGATCTTCAGCACCACATAAAAATAAAGAAATAAAATAAAGATATTGTGTCCATCTACAACTAAAAAATATTTTTTAAAAAAAGAGAAAGAAAGAAGGGGAGTAGTGGCGTACACCTGTAATCCCAGCAGCTCAGGAGGTTGAGGCAGGAGGATCATGAGTTCAGAGCCAGCCTCAGCAACTTAGTGAGACCCTAAAGATTTAGTGAGATCCTCTCATCTAAGGACATCTGAGGATGTGGCTCCATGATTAAGTGGCCCTGGGTTCAATCCCTGGTACCAAAAAAAAAAAAAAAAAAAAGGAAAGAAAGAAGGGGAGGAGCCAGCCAGCCACATTTTGTCAACCCTAAGTAGGGAAGGTTTTAGGATACTAGTGCATTACAGTCTCCCTGCCCCAAATGTAGCAAAGAAATTGAAAAATAGATACAGGAGCCTGATAGATGAAGTATGTTGGAGAAGGGGTGTCTCTGCATAGCCACGGTAGGATTGCTAAGACCTCACTGCAAAATTAAACACATCCACTAGTCAGAGAACCAGAAGAGAGGAGACGGGAAAGTCCCCTCCTAGTGCACAGGAAGATCTAAAAAGAGGACCCAGAAGGGGCTAAACCAACCCTCATCCCACCTGCCTACACATACTTCCTTCTAAAACTGTTCTCCTCTTTATCAGACCTCCTGTCCTTTGTAACAAGGATTTTGGAAAGCCCCTCTAAAATGAAATTTATAGAAAATATAAAAAAAATCAGCAAGATGTTCTAATTTGAATGAAAAGGAAAAAGCAAAGTCATTTATGATGACAAAATATGTATTTCAGTAAATGAATTCTTGGACACACTCCCCCAGAAGGATCAGTGGGACAGTGGGATGCTTATGCGTCTATAAATGTAACAGACACAAACAGACTGGTATCAATATGCTCTATTGGCAGCTCAAAGCCTGGGTTAGGGCTGGTAATGTCTGTGGTAGAGCACGTGCTTAGCATGGCTTAGCATGTGCGAGGCCCTGGGTTTCATCCCCAGCACCGCCAAAAAAAGAAAAAGCCACGATTTTCCAAAGTGTTAAGCAGCCCTTGGTAAAGCTCTAAACAAAATAACACACTTTTTTTTCCCTTAATACAGAAAATGACATCCCTGAACCCTGGGGACAGTGTATACTGCATATATAAAAGATATTTTGTTTTTGCATTAAAAAATGGAACTGAGTTGTAGACTATTATGATTAAAGGCAGGCTATTCAGCACACATGGCCTGGTGAGGGGCATTTGAAAATCATATAAAAGTTATTCAAGACACAAATGTTTCTCATTTGGTGCTCTCTTCTGCAATGCAAGATGTCAAGGATACCCACCCTCTGCCCAGTGAATGCAAACTGAGCCTCCTAATGACTATGAGAGTCAGAAAAAAACACCCCATAGATTTCAGAAAACATGTCTCAAGGTAGCTGTTACCTCCAGTGAGAATAACTGATCTTAAGACATATCACCTCTCCTGCCAGGAGTTCTGAGAATTAGATGTAACTCTGGCTGCAGACCTTTCACATAGAGATGATAAGGCAGTGGGACACCATGGCACAGGAGAAAGACCTTGGAAATAAGACACACACCCCTGCCTCCGAGAGCCCAACTTGCTGTTCAGTGAGGGAGATGGTTCTGAAAAGTTCCTAAAAACGTCAGAGTGAGGCATGTGAACTAGGGCCACCTCTGCAGGAAATAAGCTGGCCTGACTGGGTGGCTAAGTAGGTGTGGAGCAGAATTTTCAGGCAGGAGATAATTGGTGAGATTAAATGACTCCCTCCTCCAAAGTGATATCCCCATTGCAGTCATAATATATATGACAGTATAATATTTATTGAACTCTGGCTGGGCAGCATGCATGGAGTACAAACTGCTGTATGTACATTATTTTAATAATGACAGCAATCCTGTGAAGTAGTCGGTACCATCCCCATTCTATAGATGAGAAAACTGAGGCACTGAGAAGTTAAGGGATTTTTCCCATAATCACATTGTCCATAAATGGGGAAGGCTGAATGTAGAGCCCAGCCTGCCAGCCTCCCGGTGGAACCAGATGGCCCCTACTAGTTGACCCCTCTATCTAAGCTTCCTCATCCAACGATCAGAACAGTAATAGTATCTACTTCCTAGGATGTTGTAACAATTAAGATGGTTAAAGCACTTAGAATAATCTCTGGCATATAGTAATCTGACAATAAACATCAGCTCTTAATATTTTCTGATGAATGGGAATGTAACACTTTCCCCTCTTCTCTCCCTGTGTGGCTGCTTTGCTGGGTGTGTACCAGGTTGGATGGGCTGCAGATGACCTTTCTTGAAAGGTCATTTTCTTCTAGGATCCGTCATCTTCTGACATAAGCCCCACCATCCTCCCCAAGCTTGGGTGGGGAAGCAATGACAAATGCATTTGCTTTTGGACAGACAGAAATTGTCTCCCTTTGCCAGCCTTACTGGGTGTTTTGGCCTGAGGCTCAGGTGTCAGCTACTTCCTGTTGGTAGTCTGAGCAGCAGCCCCAGGACCAGGTGGACCAAGCCTTGTGGAGAACAGAATAGTGAGCAGCAGGGAGGGACAGGAGCAGCTGTCTGGGTTCTCTGAAGGCTTGTCCTTAGTACTTGCTGGTTTATCAGATACCACAAGCCATCAAAAAGCCCTTCTGCAGTGTGGGATCTGGGACCTAGCTGGTTCAGATTCAAGTACTGCCATGAGTCCATGCATACATTCTGGAATGTTCCTCTCAGCTTAGGTGTTAGGGTGATGAGCAGTGAGGATAAAGGAGGGAGAGGAAAGCATCCAAGTTCTTTCCCTTATTCTGCAGTCATAAAAAAGTAGGTTCTTGGGGCTGGGGATTTAACTCAGAGGTAGAGTGCTCGGCTAGCATGCATGAAAACCTGGGTTTGATCCCCAGCACTGCAAAAAGAGAAGGCGGGGAGGGAGAGAGAGAGAAGAATACAAAATGTACGTTCTCTTTGGAGATGTCAGTGAGATGCCTTTGGTGGATACAGAGGCTGATAAGACTAAAAGCAGGGCCCAACCAACCCCTTCTGTTACAGGAATCTCTTTGAAAAGGGAGTCTTAAAAAGGAAGCTGGATTTGATCCCAAACAATAACAGGAGTAATTAATACCATTTATTGGTATCAACAGTTTATAACAGGCACTGGACTGAGCACTTCATAAGCAGTTGCTCATTAAAACCTTACAGCAATGCAGAGACGTAGATATTATAATTCCCATTTTACAGACGAGAAAACCAAGGCTGAGAGCAGTGAAGTGACTTGTTTAGAGCCAGAATTCAAACTGAGGTTGATGTGTTGTGCCCGACTCTTTACATAGGTCATATCTTATTTGATATTACTTAATCCTTTCAACAGCCTGGTGAGGTAAGCATTGTTATTCCCATTATATAGCTGGGGAAACTATAGCTCAAAGAGGTTAAGTAACTTGCCCAAGGTGGAGCTCAGATGTAAGACAGGCCCGTCTGACTTTCCACCATACCAGCTGCTTTTAAGAAAGAGGGAGGGAGACTCCACAAATGAGACATGACTAATGTTACCAGAGCCCCTCATTTGCTGTATCTGGTACTTTTCCATGTTTCCAGAGCCCTCTCACTCATGCCAACTCCTGTAGACCTCTCATGAGTGGGGCTTGCCAGCTAGGAAGGCAGAGATAATATCTACAGGCCCAGGGAGGGTTGGCAGGCGAAGGGTGGGTGGAGAAGGGTTCCCACCCAGAGAGGGTTCCCCTAGCCTGGTGAGAGAGACACCTCCCTGGGCCTGTGCGTGAGAAGGAAGCAGGGAGGAGAGGGTGTTTGCATGTGTGTGTGCCTTCAGGGCAGGGGCAGGACCTCCTTTCTCTCTGCCCTGGAGTCACAGAGGGCTGTCCAGGTGGCTCTAGTAACTGGCAGAATATGCTTCTTTAAGAATCACAGCTTCCTGTGAAAATAACATTTCTACCTCAAGCGTCCCCCAGGCCTGCCTGCGAGTGGCTTCTGAGGCTGTCCTTGGGCTCTGTCCTACACAGTTCCCTACCTAGATCCAGGTCACCTCTCATTTTAATATCTTTCCATTTGACAGTTTACAAAGGACTCCTTTAAGCCAATCCTTTTTCCCCCTCTCACAAAAACTGTGTGGTGTGGGCATTACTGTTCTCATTTGACAAATGAGGAAACTGAAGCTTGGAATGGTGATGTTACAGGCAGTCAAGTGGAAGAGCTGGGACTTAATCCATTCACCTGTATTTAATGCCTGCTGAACTCAGTGCTGGCCCACCGTCGCCAAATCCAGCTTGTTCCACTGATGGCTGCTGTCTCCCCTCTCCCGTGCATGCCTTCCTGTTTCCCAAGCCCTGAGGATCCTTAGTTCACATCCCAGTTTTCTTTTTGCTGTTAGTAGCCCCTCCCCTGCCCTGACGTTGTCTAATATCATCTCAATAGACTTGGTTAGTGTGGACTGCTACAGGGTGCCCTTGGTTCCAGCCCTGTGGAGGACAGTGTAGGGATCATAGGTCCAGCTGGATTAAGCTCTCAGCTCTACCAATAAGAGCTGGGTGATCTCTCCAAGCCTCAGTTGCCCCCTTTGTAAAATGGGGTGAAACAACATCAGATGTATAATGGTGCCAGGAAAAGAACTGAGATCTTGAGAGTTAAGGGTGCAGCACACATGAAGTGCTCAATAAATGTGTTATTGCTCTTGTTTCAAGAATTTTGCCGCAATATGGGTTCTACTTGCTCCATTTCATATTGACTTGCTTCTAGTTTGCTCCTTCTTCTTGTCTTCCCCTGAGGGGACTCTGGAGACCAGCTGGCAGCTCTGCTCAGATTCCCTACCTGCTGACCTTCCTCTGAGTATTCTTACCTGTGCCCTTGTACTAGACTTAGCCCATCCCTAGAGCCATGATGAGGAATGTGCCAGACTCTGTCTGTACCAGGTAAACACAGGCATGCCTCACTGGACCTAAGAGGATAGCTTTGGAAATTTTGTACACAAATCAGCTTTTTAAATGAATTCTTATTTTTCCTCACCAAAGGAGCCTGCATTAAAAATCAAAAATTAGACTAGCTGGGTGCAGTAGCACACAATCTGTAATTCCAGCTACTGGGGAGGCTGAGGCAGAAGCATCAAGAGTTCAAGGCCAACCTTGGCAACGTAGAAAGACCCAGTCTCAAAATAAAAAGGATAGCTTAATAGTAGAGTACCCCTGGATTCAATCGCCAGTGTAATCAATCAATCAATATTAGACTGAATCTTTTCACAGGACAAAGAATGCCTCTTTATGGTTAATTGGAGCCAAACTTTAGTATTATGTTTGCTTCAAGAGAACTCCATGTTGCAGGACATGGTGGTGGATACCTGTAATCCCAGTTACAAGGGAGGCTGAGACAGGAGCATCACAAGTTCAAGGCCAGCCTCAGGAATTTAGCAAGACCCTGTCTCAAAAAGGGTAGAGGATGTGGCTCAGTGGTAGGGCACCCCTGGGGTCAATTTCTGGTACTGCAAAATAAAAGAAAAGAAAAAAGGTTATATGTTAATTTTGCCCCCTCGATATCATCTTAAAGATGGTATGTGACCCTAACAAGGATATTTTTTTGTGGTAATGCAGATTGAACCCAGGGGTGCTCTACTCTGGAAGTCCATCCCTGGTACCTGACCCTCTGATTTTTTTTTTTTTTTTAAATTTTGAGATGGGTCTCACTAAGTTGCCTAGGCCTAGACTGACCTTGAACTTGCTTGCCATCGTCCTGCCTCAGCCTTAGTCACTTTGGGATTACAGGAGTGCACCATGGTGCCAGATTTGAACAAGGATATTTTTTTTTTTTGTACCAGGGATTGAACTCAGGGGTACTTGACCACTGAGCAACATTCCCAGCCCTATTTTGTGTTTTATTTAGAGACAGGCTCAAACAGACACTTTAAAAACTTAATCTAGGGCATTGCTGTGAATGGGCTCATCTGAAAACTTAAAGATGGGTTTCATAGGCTGTTTATGTAGCTGGTAAACTGAAGTCTAAACACATTTGGATCCCTACTCCTGAGCAGGTAAACATCAAGTCCTGTAGACTTTTGGAGGGCTTTTGTGCTCCTAACTCTGGACTGACACTCTGGCATCAAGAGGAGTGATCAGGCTGAACTCTAAGGCCAGAGATGCCGGGCCAGAAAGGGTTGAAACCCTCTGTCTAGGAGGGGAGACCTGAAGCTGCAAGGTGAGGAGTCCCTTCCTTGGTCTCTGACAGGGAGCAGAACACACTTCCCTTCTGAGGATTTGGTACTTCCCCTATGTTGGCTGGGCAGCATTGTTAGCTGGCAGGGTACTCTCCAGAGCCTGGCCTTACCCACATGGCCTCAGAGGGATGGGCAGGTTCCTGGCATAAAACAAGATGAGGGGCAGCAGGGCTTGGGATTTGCCTAGGATGTGGCAACTCAGCAAGGACCTCATTTCCCTAGGGTGGGTGGGCTGCCCTGTTCAGCATCTTCCACAGACAGGTCTCTAAGGGAACAGGAACTGGGAGTCCAGCTTCACCAGAGGCCTCCAGTCCCCCTCTTTTCTAAGCCTAAGGACTCCCTAGTACTGTCCAGGTCCTTGTTAGAAGCAAGGAGAACCCACTTTGGAATGAGGATGGCCTGAAGGCAGAGGGGAACAGAGATGTTGGCATCTCGACTCTGCTTTACCTAAGCCCTGGTCCAGCCCCCACCCACCCCCTTCACTCCCAATGTCTCTGTGCATCTTCCCAAACTCAGCTAACAGGATTCATTCTGCATGTGGCCCTCCAGGACCACCCTCTCCACCGTCTGCACATTGATGGGCCTCTGCTGTGTTCACATGTATCTTCCAACCAGGCAGTGGAGTATTCGAGGGAACGGCCTAACCATATTTATTATAGTACAACAGGGCCCTGCACACAGTAGACATTCCGTCTCTTTCCTAAATAAGTGCATGGACAGACAATTGGAATGAACTTGACCATCTACCCACCCACCCTCTATCCTGGGTGGCCGTGGATCCTCTCTCCTCTGCTTTTCTTTTTTTTAAATATATTTTTTAGTTGTAGATGGACACAATATCTTTATTTTACTTATTTTTATGTGGTGCTGAGGATTGAACCAGTGCTTGCAAGGAAAGCACTCTACCACTGAGCTACAATCGCAGCCCCTCTCCTCTGCTTTTCATTTTGCTCTGCTCCCTGTTGTCTTTTCCCCCAGCCAGTGATCCACAGAAACTCACCCCTTTTCCCAGGGAGGTGAGCTTGTTGGGTTTATGCAAACAGGAATGAGTGGGTTCCGTCTGGTCAGCTCTGGTAAATACTCCCCAATTCTGCTGCTTGCTAGCTCTTGGCCTGGGTTGGTGGGTGCTAGGCCCTAGTCTCTAGGGACCCGTGGTCTGTGCATAGGAGCCTGGTCAGTCTAGTGTGAGCTTGGAGCTAACTATCCTGAGCCAGAGCAGGGCCCTTTATAAAGACCCTTTAAGGAGTATATGGCTCTGCTTGATCCATCCACTCCTAGCCACTGTAATAGCAACTCTGTGGTTGAGAGCTTCCATAACACCTGTTATCCCAAAGACTTTATTTTTCATAAACCATGAAGATAATTTTGGGTTGAACCTCTAACCCTGGGATGGGAGACATACAGATTCTTAGGGCTAAAGTGTCCTCAGGTCCTGGCCCTGTTCTCAACAGTGCTCCACAGAGCTCCCTCTTTGGCACCAGGGCTTACTTCTTCCTCCCTTCATCCTGTGATTGACATGTTTATTCATAATCTAATGTCTCGTGACTTAGTTTTCACTCTCTGCAGTGAAATTCTGCAGGTGAAAATGTAGTGAATTTTTATAAAGCTGAATATATTCCATTTTTACAAATCAAGATTTTTCAGTTTTTGGTCATATTTATTTTGCATAATGAAACAATGGTGAATGTTGATGGTATTAGTTACTTTAACATCCTTATTTGGCAAATATAGACTCCTCAAAATAAAAAAAAAAAGATTTGCTAGTCATGAACCTCAGAGGCCCAAGAATCAGTGACTTTAGGCCACCTAGTAAAACAGTTCTGCTGATGACACCCTTGTCTCA
Source organism: Geosciurus inauris (assembly GCA_004024805.1). Lineage (NCBI taxonomy): Eukaryota > Metazoa > Chordata > Mammalia > Rodentia > Sciuridae > Geosciurus > Geosciurus inauris. The sequence goes on along the minus strand of PVHX01005260.1, from coordinate 5,714 downwards.
TGGCCTGTGGCCCCACATCTCTGCCAGATCTTCTAGGAATTTCACACTCACTACCTAGAAGTCAGGCTACTCCAGCTCCCAAGGTAAAAAGGCAGGAGCTTTTGCTCTCCTGTTAGGTCCTATCTCTCCCTAGGGGTGTCCTTACCTGCTTCTGCTCCAGGCCTACGCCCATCCCCTTTCCCATAACAGCCCTTCAGTATTTGAGAAGAGTCCTCATCCCCAGATCTTCCCTTTTCAATGGAAATATTCTGAATTTGATAGATAATTCCACGCATCATGTTTCTGATTACCTTCCTTAAAGCAATTAGATGCATAAAACATGAGAACTTTCTTGTTGTAAAAAATTTAATAATTAGAGATAAAAAGGAAGAGTTCATCCCAGTTCAGACTCAGTCCTCTTTTCAAAGGTCATTTCTGTTATCAGTGTAGTATAAATAAGTCTGAAGATTTTTTCCTCTGGATATAGTACAAAGGGAAATGCACAAATGCTTGTGGACTTTTAAAAAATACATACATACATGTATAAATTACATGGCATGTATTCTTTTGCAACTTTCTAAATTTAAAAATAAGAAAATAAGATTTATAGATTGGTTTGTGGTAGTACATACTCATGATTTTTGTTAATGACCACAGAATATTCTATTATTTTCCATTCCCCTATTGATGGTTATTAGGTTGCTTAAAAATTATTTTTTTCTGCAATGCTCATTTGAACTCCTTGACCTCGTTTGTCCCTTGTTGCCTTTAAATGCACGTGCTTCAATTTGCCAGTCACCCTCTGTAAAAATGACATCCCCAGGTGTATAACTCTCAGGGCTCAGATGAGATCTGGCTAGGCCAGAGCACATGCTACCATTTGTTCATTCATCCATCCACTTACTCATTCAATGCCATTTTATTGAACAGATACTAGTTCTTCATTGTGCCCTGATTTCCATTCGTGCCAGCTGCAAATAAGAAGGTAATGGGTGCCTCCATGATTGAGTAAGGGAACCTCCCTCAATTTGGACACTCTACTTCTGTTAGTATAGCCTATGCTACAGATTCTTTAAGGATAATTGTGTCACATCATCAACTTACATGCTCTTCAAGTCTATTAATGCCTCTCAATTTTTTTTTACTACAAACTGTTGCCTTGATTTGTGCAGTTAGTTTTCATAGTCTAAGAAATTTTACTTTTATTCCTGTTTTTTATCATGTTCTTTTTTTTGAAGGAATCAATAAACCAAATTAAGACATTTTGTTCACATTTGAATAGATTCACATATGAAGGGACTAAATCAATCAGTCATTAGGTCTGTGGCATCTTTCTGATGGATGTATGCTTATATCCATTCAATGAAGAATAAAGATGTTGTACTTTAGAAATGATTTAGGATATGTTTTTTGGTCAGTAACTAACATAACATGCTAAGGGTTTAGTAAATAGCTTCTCTTTTCTACATTTATGCTTGGCCAAATTAGTTTCTACATTTTTGTATTCTAGTAGAGTTTTATCTTATTTTACTATTTTTTGAGGGGAGCACCTATTTTATCTTGAGACATCATTTAGTGCTACCTTTCAAAATTTGCACTTGTATAAATCCAGATGCTTGGTAAAGCTGCTGTGGTGTAAGGAATGCCTTCCCTTTAAGTCATATGCCAGAAAGGAAAAATTCAGTACATGTGTAATCTGCTGTCCGTTGGAAGGAACGGGAAAGAGCTCAGGAGCTGCAAGTTCATTTAGGTCATTTGGAAGTTGAATTCTTGTCAGTTCTTAACTAATTTTCTCCCCTTAAGTTCTATTTTTTTTCAGGGTTGAAATGAGAGGGATAAACATTTTTGCTTTTCTAACCCTCTGTTAATATTTTTTATTTGTTCTTTTTAGTTATGCATGAGAGTAGAATGTATTTTGACATATTATACATACATATCATGTTACTTTCTTCTCTTCTTACATATGTCCCAACTTTTTTGTTTTGTTTTGTTTTGTTTGAATCTTGATGTCTGTGCAAAGTACTAGCCTGTCCTCATAGAGATTTAATACGTACGCAAGCTGTACCTTCATCCAAGTTCCCGTTAATATTCATGGCAAGGCTGGACAAAGGCAGAGCCCTGTGGCCTGCCACTGGACACATTCCTCCTGGAAGGTGGTGACCTATTGTTAATCAGCCCTATTGCAGCCTGTACGACCCCATGTTGATCTCCAGGAAGAACATGTATATAGAAGTATACATATAGATGTGTTATAATCATAACATCTGCCCAATCCCCTGCTCTAGGAACCTTACATGAAAGGCCATGAACTTAGTTTGGTGTGACTTCTTAAGTTATGTGATACAGTGGAAAGAGGGTTGATTTTAAATCCAGTCAGACCATGGTTCAGATTCCAGCTCTGCCATTTCTTAGCTGTGTGGATTTTGACAAATTGTTTGTCTTTTCTGAGACACCTTTTCCTATATTTTAGGATTGTTAACAATATTTAACATTATCAGCATTTAATATTGTTAGATACGTTAACATCATCTTCATATAGGTTTAGGGACAAAAATAAGGATAGCCCTCCCTGGCAAAGGTTTTATGAACACCTTGAGACATGAGTAAGTATCAGAGATTGTTTCCCTTTTATAAGTCGGGAAACTGAGATACAGGTGGAATATCCCTAATCCAAAATTCAAAATGCTCCTAAATCCAAATTGTTTTGAGAGCCAACATGATACCACAAGTGGAAAACTCCATCATTGTTCTCGTGTGAAGGGTCACAGTCAAAACACAGGTACACTCAAAAGTCCTATCAAATTACCTTCAGACTGTGTGTATAAGGTGTATATGAAATGTAGATGAATCTTCGGTTAAGGCTTGGGTCCCATCTCCAAGATATCTCATTGTATATATGCAAATAGTTTAAAATCGGGAAAAAAAATCTGAAATTCTAACCACTTTGAATAAAGGATACTCAAACTGTATGCCATGAAGAGAGTCCCTTGGTTCAAGTTCACTCAACTCTGCTTTTTGGTAACAAATTTGGTTGCTGCTTCCCATCTGTAGGGAACTTAGTTTAAAATGCCAATTGCATGGGTTCAACCAACCATTGTACCTCTAGACCCATCCCAGGTTAATAGGTTTAACAGGAAAGGCTGCACCCCCCAAAAAATGATACCCCAGGGCAAGTCCAGGGTTAGTGGGGATAGGGATGCAGTGTTACCTTGCTTATCCAAAGAGCCTCACTTATTTAGAACCCCGCAGAGAGCAAGTGCAGGGCAAAACCAAACCTCAAGCCAGGCCCTTTCTCAGATCCTCAAACTTTTGTTTTAGGAACAATTATAATGATTCTGCTTTTTAATCAACATTCTGGTTTTTCCAGCCCTTAACAGATAAAAGCTGCAAATTTAAGCTGGAATGGGGGGCTGGCAAGCCTACTACCAATAGCAGAGAAAAATCTGACTGTGAGATAGAAGGCAAACACTTGGAGAAAAAGCAGAACTCAGAGCTGGAAAGGACAGGAGTGGAGAGGAGAAGAGAGGAGAGGAGGAAGGGAAGGGTAAAGGGGAAGGGAAAGGAAAGGAAAGGAAAGGAGGAAGGAAGGAAGGAGGGAAAGAAAGAAAGAAAGAAAGAAAGAAGGGAGGAAGGAAAGGAAAGGAAAGGTGAGGAGAGGAGGAAGGGAGAGAGAAAGAAAAGAGTCAGTCATTCTAGGGACATGGAGTGCATTGCCAACAGAGGCCAAACGCTTCAGTGTCCCTGAGGGTGTGATTGCTTTCCAAGGTAGTTTGAAATTATGACTCTGAGTCATTGATTAAATTAGCTTTCAGGTGCTCTTTAAGAGAAAATAGAGATGTATATAATACATCTTCTAGCAAGATCTCTATTCAAAAAGAAACCAATATATAGCTATCCAAAACTGAAATAAAAGGTTTGGAGTTTTAAGGGAGAAATTTCAGTGATTTAAAAAATCTATTTATTTATGAAGTCTTCCTCAGAAAATTGTAGGCATTTGCAAGGAAACGACTGTTCAATCAGATAATGTGGGTTCCAGTCACAGCTCTCCCACCAGCCTGCTGTGTACCTTTCATGAATCTTGTTTTCCTAATGTTATTCCTTAACATTATCCACCTTTCCAACCTTCTGGGAGCAGTCTGGAAATCCACAGAAGTGATGCATTTGAAAGTGCTTTGTAAACTGTAGAACACGATGGAAATGTACAAGACAGTCTACGGGCCACATCCCAGGTGTGGTCTGCTGGGACGTAGGGACTCAGGAAGTGGTAAGACAAGGAACTGGATTCCCAGTTGTCAATTTAAACACATATGTTTAAACATATGTGTGCATTGTACACACATATATATATATGCAAATGTGCATCATTTGTATGTGCTTTGTTTTATTTGGATAATGTGTCTTGGAACCTCTCAAGGCATCCTTCACCAGGAGCAAAGAGAAAACTCTCCAGTGAACTTTAACACCTTGGAAATGATAAAGTCCTATATAGTTATATGATAATTGTTTTTCATCTTCAAACTTATTTTAATGATATATACAGGAGTTAACAAATTACAATTAAAACAATCAGTTATGTTAATTCCATATAACTTAGAATCAGGCAATTCTGCATAGTAAAAACAACAGGTTCAGGCTGGGATTGTAGCTCAGTGGTAAAGCACTTGCCTTGCATGTGTGAGGCACTGGGTTCGATCCTCAGCACCACATAAACATAAATAAATAAAGATATTGTGTCCATCTACAACTAAAAAATATTTTTAAAAAACAACAGGTTTGTTTATACACAAAAAAGTCTTATTTTGAGACTCATGATGGTATCTTAAAATTTTTGACAGAGCTTTTTGGAAAAAGCATCTTATAAAAATTTAAAGGCCTGGGGCTGGGACTATAGCTCAGTGGTTGAGCGCTTGCCTAGCACGGTGAGACACTGAGTTCGATCCTCAGCACCACATATAAATAATAAATGAATAAAATAGAGATCCATCAACAACTAAAAAATTATTTAAAAAATTTAAAGTCCTGATTAATCAGTCAATACATTATTAGGGAAGATAATAAATGTTATTAGTAAAATGAGTTTACAAGTAATTAATTTTAAAATTACACCAGGTACAGGGTTGAATGTAGTCTTATGAAATAAATGTTCGGTTAAGAAAATAGTTTTGAAAAAGATCTCATATTGAAGCCATGTATTAATTGTCCATGTATTAATTGAGTTAGATTATATAAATCAGTAGTTATAATAGTTATATAAATAGTTTATTCAGCTAAAGAAAATATGCCTACTCTTTGTTATACTCATAAATAATACATATAGTCTTTGTATATAAGTAAAGAAAAAGTTCAATGTAAAACACATACTGCCAATCCATTTACTATGGTTGGAGTAGTTTTTTTTATCTACACATTAAATTGCACTGATGAAAATGTCCAATTTAAATCACAATCAACCAGCATAAATATGTAAGCTGAGTATTATTGTAAGCAATAGTAAAAATTTCATTTATTTATTTATTTTTTTGTTTTGTTTTTTTTTTTGGTACTGGGGATTGAACTCAGGGGCACTCAACCACTGAGCCACATCCCCAGCCCTATTTTGTGTTTTATGTAGAGACAGGGTCTCACTGAGTTGCTTAGCGCCTTGCCATTGCTGAGGCTGGCTTTGAACTCGCAATTCTCCTGTCTCAGCCTCCCTAAGTGCTGGGATTACAGGCTTGAGCCACCGCGCCCGGCTT
>PVHX01005259.1:60696-114662 GCA_004024805.1 Geosciurus inauris | reverse complement strand
TCATTGAATCAAAGTACTTGTTTTTAATCAGCTCATTCTATAAACCAGTTTTCAAACATGGTGATGTGAATTTTCATAAATATTCAAAGCAAGAAAAAGCACCATGCTGGTATCTGTAGTGTATGTGTGTGCATGTGAATGTCCTGTGTATTGTATGTATATATGCGACAATATGGCAGTTGTCTTGCACAATATTATTAGCATTTACTTTGGGTTTTAGATTCAGCCTAGTTCCTTTTAACACCAGAAGCCCAAAGATACACCTATTTTGTTTAAAATGTGATAGATCTCTGAGGGCCATAGAAGTGATACCCAGGTCCTCACCTGTCCTGAGGTCCTTATTTCACCAACCAGTGTGTTGACAAAAGGCTAATTTGGCCTTCTGCTCTGGTCTCCACCCCCAGCTCTACATTTCTCCTCCTTTACAGTGCAGAGCAGGTGAGCAATCTCTGTCATGCTGAAATGCGTAAAAGGCCATACCCTCAGGGGTTCACCATCTCAAAGAAACTATTCATGGTATTTTTCTAAATAAAGGCAAATACTTCCCCAAATTTTGTTGAAGCAATTTTTTAACCCACTGTTTATATCATCACCACTATATATATATATATATGTGTATATGTGTGTGTGTGTGTGTGTGTGTGTATTATGAAGACTGTCATGAACACCCCAACCCAGCTGTAACTGAATATCCTATAAATTATTCATTGATGTTGGTATCAATTTAATGATTATATCTAGTTTATTGGTAAGTATATTGTATTCTCAAAAATGCAGATTATATTAATAACAAATTCACTAAGAGAAGAAGCTCTATTTTTAAAGAGATGTTACTGTAATTTTTGCATTTTTAAATTTTTTTAATTGTTGATAGACCTTTATTTTATTCATTATTTATATGCAATGCTGAGAATCAAACCCAGTGTGGCGCTCTACTACTGAGCCACAACCTCAGTCCTGTATTTTTTTGTGTTTAACTTCATTATTCATTTATTTGTTTTCTGGTTAAAGGCTTAGATATATTCTGCCTTTAAAGGAAAGGGCAGGGAAGAAACCCACTGTGTCCTACTCTTGAATGATTTTCAGGTATTCTCAGCTCTGGTGTTTGACTTGTAAAGCACTTGTAAACAGTGGATTGATGGGAGTGATGCTGAAGCTGTTTCCATTCTCCCTGGTGCAATCTGCGTGGACATCCCAGACCCTGCCCAGACACATTCCAGCCTTCATTTCTAAGACACTGTCTACACTAGATTTTAAAATACCCTCCAGTGAAGAGCCTGAAAGAACAGGCAGTAGGGCATAGTTTCTTTCTTTTTCTTTTTCTTTTTTCTTTTTTTTTTTTTTGATTGGTCAATTCATTTCTTTACCCCTGGAGATGGAGTCCATCAGCTTCCACTTTCTCATTCCTTGTGGACTAGTCTCCCCATGTAGATCCCTGAAATTCTTACCTAAGCAGAAAAATAAATAGAAACTATTGATTGACATAGCTGCAACTGACAAAATCTGGCCCCTTATCTGTGGAGAGCAATGACAGAGAATGGGAGAGCAGTGTCTGAGATTGGGATCTCTGATGACCTCATGGCTGTGGCAACCTGGTGCCTGAGAATGTTCCTGTGCAAGGGTGCAGGATGCCTAGCTGCTGTGGTAATGCCCTGCATGAGGAGGCTCTGCCGAAGAGTTTTATCAGCCTCGACCTTGATCTCAGGTACATAGTTCCTGGGAATAGAGGAACTCTCCTGCTAGACAACCATAATGTTTCACGAGCTCTGTTACTTCTGAAGCTGCCTGCTTAACAGTAACTTTAAACAATGGACTTTCTTGAGATCTACATAAAACTCCTAAAGTTGCACACTGCAACTGTAGATTGCAACTGCACAAAAGCTGCATAAATGTTTCTAGCCCTGTAACTTTCTGAGTATAAAAAATAATGCTTGTGTAGTCTTTAACTGGATAACGAGACATATATAAATAAAGATTGCTGGTGTAACTCTTTAGATCTGCTTCTCCATCAGAGAGCAGCACTCCCCCTGACCCCAGCTTTATCTTCAAAATCGTTTGCATGTGTGAGTCTTTATTTTTCTTCTCCCCCTTTGCCCCTAGTTTGAACCTGCTAGTTTGGCCATTCATGTAGGTCATCCATGAAAAGCCCTTTCCAGCCATTCTTAAGTCTGTCAGGTTCAGGAAAGTAGCAGCTATGTGATTTTTGCAATTCAGCACCAACCAAAACTATCATTTCTCTTATGAATTTCAACATTGATTCTTTTAGTCCAATTGTTTATATTAATATAAATAAATCTGAATCATGCAGGCAGTCTTAGAAGAAACATAAAAATATGCCACTACACACCTATCAAAATGGCCAGAATCTAAACACTGACATCACCAAATGCTGGTGAGGATGTGGAGCAACCAGAACTCTCTTTGTAGTAGGAATGTAAGATGGCACAGGCACTTTGGAAGACAGTTTGGTATTCTTACAGAACTAAATATACTCTTAGCATCTAATCCAGCAATTATCCTTGGACATTTACCCATAGGAGGAAAAGGCTAGAACCTTCACACACAGATTTATAACAGCTTTATGCATAATTGCTCAAACCCAGGAGCAACCAAGATGGTCTTTAGTAAATGAATGAATAAACTATAGTATATCCATAAAATGGAATACCATTCAGTGCAAGAAAGAAATGAGCTGCCAAGCCATGAAAAGACACGACATGAAGGAACCTTAAATGCATACTACCAAGAGAAAGAAATCAGTCTGGAAGGCTGTATTCATTCTGTATAATTCCAACTGCTTGACATCATAGAAAAGATAAAGCCTATAGAGATGGTTAAAAAGATTAATAGTTGCCAGAGTTTGGATGAGAAGGGCAAGAGAATAGAACAAGAGGACTTGGGGGACAGTAGAACAATTCTGTACACTACTGCAGTGGCAGGTACATGCCGTTTAAAATTTATCAAGACCTATGGAATGTACAACACCAAGAACTGTGTTGGTACAACATTGATCCTATTGTAACTTTGGACTATGAAGCGTGTAGAGGTTCCTTGAGAGCAGTATGTCTACTAAGTTAATCCCTGTAACAAAAGGCCCACTAGGGGCCAGAATGTTGATGGTGGGGGAGGTCATACCTGTGTACAGGCAGGGAGCACAGAATGCTGAGCTTTCAGCTCAATTCTGCTGTGAACCCAAAACTGCTCTAAAACACTAAAAGCCTTTTGGAAAATAATTTTAAAATGTAAAAGAAAAAGGAGGAGGAGGAGAGGAAACTAATACATGACAACCAACTACACCATTTTTCCACTCATTTGGTACTTATTCACTTACTACCCTGTAACAGACTTTCTTCTAGTGTATTTTATTCTATTATTAAAGGTATATGTTACATGTTAACTAACATTTGATCAACTCAAATTAATTAATTTATTTATTTATTTATTTTGGCACTGGGGATTGAACTCGGGGGCACTCGGCCACTGAGCCACATCCCCAGCCCTATTTTGGGTTTTATTCAGAGACAGGGTCTCACTGAGTTGCTTCAAGCTTTGCCATTGCTGAGGCTGGCTTTGAACTCGCGATTCTCCTGTCTCAGCCTCCCAAAGTGCTGGGATTACAGGCATGTGCAACTCTATTTTCATTATATTAAACCTACACTCTTTTGAGATTTGACTTTTAGAGAATTAATTCTGTGTGAAGATGATTCAGGAGGTGAGGTGAGAGGGTAAACGGACTGGCTGTGACCCTGTGGATGAAACCTGGGCTCAGCCTGCTGGAGGTGGAGCCCTCATATGAGAGATAAGTCAGAAAAATACTGCTGGACATTGAGCAGGAGAGGAAGTAAAGGTCCTACTTCAAAAGAAGAGTATCTCCTGGTAGTTCTTCCAAATGTTGTACTTTATTAATGTTTAAAATAGGTTTGTGTGGAGACTTTAAAGGATTCCTGGCTAGGTACCAGAAGAAACTGGAAGGATCAGGTGTGAGAATTTGGAGGAAGGCAAGGACTAGGAGAAAAGCAAAGCAGCAGGGAAGTGAAGGGGACGGCCCTGGGTCCTCACAGCAGGCCAGGAGAGGACGTTCAGGTAGGCCTTGCTTTCTGCTCCTGCTGGACAAAAGGGGAGGGGCACCAGGAACCCAGGACCTGACTTCCCATTCATTCCATGTATGGGAATATTTTTTTAAATATTTTTTTAGTTGTCAATGGACTTCATTTGTTTATATGCAGTTCTGAGAATTGAATGTAGTGCCTCACACATGCTAGGCAAGCACTCTACCACGGAGCCACAACCCCAGCCCCTACATATGGAAATATTAAAATATTAATTCCAACTCACTTTTTGCTCTAGAAGACTGGAGTGGAAGTCTCAAATTCTAAGACAAAGTTCAACCTCATGAAAACAGAAGTTTTTATATAGATGACCTGGTGATTCCAAACAGGAGCAAGAGAAAAGTGTTATTGTCCTATTTGTGTTTCCCTAAATAGATTAAAATAGAACTTAGGATCTTAATGAGAGTATGTGAAATTAATTAGGGTCATATTGAAAATATTGTGAGCTCATTACATTATTAAGAATTAATCTTTTATTCATTCTGAATTCATTTACCCTCTTAATGAGCTGGGATAATATTTTAGTAGCTTAATTTATTGAGTCACATGAATGGGAAATGTCATAAATTAAGAATATTAATTATGATATTCAGTATAACTAAAATATGTAGGAATGGATAAAATTGTTTTATTTTTTGAATTACTATACCATCTGTTTTTAATATGTAACTGACAGGTTGACTGTAAAAATAGGTTTACTGTCTTTTTAATGGCCTTATCTTTATTCAAATATTAAACCAAGAGAATTTTAAAGTAAAGCACATTCAATACACATATAGAAAAAAAATTGATACTCTCAATTTAACCTTTCCATACAAATGCAATATCCCTGCTGAGGTGCTGTAATAAAGCGGAGGTGGGTATAATCCAGATGTGTTCTCAGGACACACATCTAGTCTGCATCACACAAATAGCAATACAAAATTCACCTTTCTTGGGTGGATGCTAAGCAAGTAAAACTGGGCAGAACTCTCAGGTGGGCAAAGTTGTTTCTGGCTTCTCCTTCTCAGCTTGACTTGGTAATCCCTGGAGCCATCATCTGCAGGTGCCTGCAGACAGCATGGGAGGAGGACACCCTGCTCAGCACTGTGTTCCTGCATCTGACATCCTCCTGCCCTGGTGCTGCTCCCATGGGGTGGGGTGGGGGGGTAATACATGAAGTACTGGGCTCATATTTTCCAAACTAAAGACTTTATGGCCCACTAATTATGTGAGGGTTTCTCCTTTCCTGCTCTCACTTGTGGCTGAATGAAAATCATTCCTACAGGGGTTCAGGCGCTCATGGGTGGTGCCCTGGTATGTGTGAGGCATGCGCTCATTTTGTAAGCATGTAGCGGTTGCCACTGGGGCCTCCTGGATGCATTCTTGGCTGTTTACAGAAGGGTGTTTTCACCCCTTTGAAGAAGATTATTGCTTAATTTTGAAAAGCACTATTTCAGTAAATCTGAGAAACACTAACACAGCAAGCAGCATAGTAACTGACTAGCCTCATTCATCCATTCAGCAAATATTTAGTAACATCTGCTGTGTTTTTGGCCTTCCACTTGCAGTAGGGATAGGAATACATCAGTGAACCAAACAAGAAGAGTGGCCCTTCCAGACCATGCCTTCAAATAGAAGACATGTGATAACAATAAATGTAACACATTAGTTGAGCCTGTCAAGGGCTCTGAAGAACACCTTTCCAGATGGAAGTTAAACAAGACTGCTGTGGCAGAGGAGGTGTGTGGCTCAGATTGTAGTTTTAAGCAATGTAGTTAGAGGGACTTCATAAAGAGAGTGGCCCCTGCGTATGACCAAGAGTGGGGGAAGGATTCGGCCATGTGTCCTGGCACATCTGTGAGATGAATGGATTTTCTGTAGTAAGAAAATTAAGTAGAGAAGTTCTCAATGTCTCTGTCCCTGAGAAACAGTGAAATTTAAAGAAAGCAAAAGAGAAGAATGTTACAAAATGAATTGTCGTATGTATTTTTCCATGTTAAATGCAGAGGTATTCAGACAAAACTCTACCAGTGGCAACTGTGAAATAGTCTGCATGTTAACTAGCGGCTTTGTTTTGCTTCCAGTTTAGATTTTAAAAGAGGTCCCAACATCAAAAAGCAGCAAGGAAAGCGTGCATTTTGAAACACGTTGTAAAAGTTATTTCCCATTTACTTATAAAAGATTAAAATTGTCTTTGGGTAAAAAGAACACGAAAATTTAATGCAGTTTTTGTTGTTGTTGTTTTTAATCAAATACCTAAGTGCAGCATACTTAGCTCAGCATGTTCTTTCTCTTATTGTGAATGACATTCTCATCTTCCCAGATCTTCTGAGATAAAACTCTTTGTGTCAAGGATTCCAGTTTCTCGTTTAGCTCCTGGTTCCTTTGAAATGTTTGGAGTGTTTCCCTATTAAATAGCATAATTTTAGCATTTCCTACATCAATCCTGCAGCCCTGTAAGACAGTGGTTAAATTTAATAAGCCTAAGGAAAGGGGATCATTCTATTGCGTTTTGCTTCTCCATCTGCTTCATGCCGTGAATATGTGGCCCATTTTTAGAGAGAAATGTTTGAGACACCCATTCTGAAGTGAAAATCACCTTTCCAAGATTCTATAGCTTGAAAGAAATACATTTAAATTTTTATTGGTAGGATATTAAAGCAAGTACAGGCAATAAAATCAGGGAACACTTAATGGCTTTTTTTTTTCCCTTTGCATGCTTTAATTCAATTCAAAGCAATTAATTGTAGCAGGTTCTTCATATTAAAAAAATATGTTTTGATTTAGGTAGTGAAACCTTGCTCGCTGAGGTGAAAGTCGTGTCCTCTGTTCTTTCAGATCAGGAGACAAGGTGGCATACAGCTCCTGGTGGACCTACTGGATCACCGGATGACCGAAGTCCACCGCAGTGCCTGTGGAGCTCTGAGAAACTTGGTGTATGGGAAGGCCAACGATGATAACAAGATTGCCCTGAAAAACTGCGGTGGCATCCCCGCCCTGGTGAGGTTACTCCGCAAGACTACTGACCTGGAGATCCGGGAGCTGGTCACAGGTTAGAATCCTTACTACATCGTTACATTTGATCTCAAGACAAATACTCCACTCTCCAGCCAGGTAGTAAAAGTGCAAACCAAATGTTATGGTTCTGGGCCTCTCAGAGTGCTAATAACATAGGCTGTGTCAATTTGTGTTTTCAAATGAGTCAACAGGTAAGGAATGTAGTATCAAATGTCACACATCTGGATTGATCATATTAAATCAGGAGAATCCAGTACATGTAGCCCTCACTAAAATTCTATGGTCATAGTTCAATCCTTGTCAGTTGATTTAAAGGCAGTTGAGCAAGCTACAATACTCACAGGCCATCATTAGAATTAAATAAAGAATAACAGATAGAAGGACAGGGTACCTGAGTTATGGGTAAGTGTTAACAGTAGAGAGCTTATCATGCTTATTAGCACTTTATCTGTGAGTTAAGTATTTATGCCTACTCAAAGTCCCAAGGTTATGCGACTACACAGTAAGAAGTTTTTCAAACAGTAACATCATGGGAAGCCTCCCATGAATAATAGAATTGTGAGTTTTATAAACCAGGTAACTGTCACACCTGATGGCATCACAAGGGCTTTAATGAAAACACATAGACCTTCAGCATGCACCTTTCTCAGAATATGTGTGAACATAGCAAACCTTGGCCGTTACCTAATCTTCCCCTGCTTTTTTTTTTTTTTTTTTTGGTACTGGAGATTGAACTCAGGGGCACTCGACCACTGAGCCGCATCCCCAGCCCTATTTTGTGTTTTATGTGGAGACAGGGTCTCACTGAGTTGCTTAGCGCCTCACCATTGCTGAGGCTGGCTTTGAACTCGCGATTCTCCTGCCTCAGTCTCCCTAAATTCTGGGATTACAGGTGTGCCCACCGCATCCAGCTCCTTCCCTGCTGTTTAAGTATGCAGATTTACCTGCTGGAATGCTAATGACGTAGGTGGCCCCTGTGGGATGCGCATTGTCTAATGCTTCCTCTACTTGATTGTGCTCGCTGCTGTTCTAGGTGATGTTTGGCTTCTGCTCATCAGAGCACACCCCTGGAACCAAGTATTTGGCAGATAGACCTTAAAAGTTGACACTCCAAAAAGATACTTTAATCCTCTGTAATCCGCCACTAACCTTCTGTCTCGACTCTAAAATGTCCTCATATTTGTGCTGATGGAGTATATGCAAATTTGTTTATTTAAGAAAATATAGTACTCAAGCCAGAGAAGCATAAATATTTATTGAGTCCTGGGTGAAGACTGCCAGTTTCATTATATTTTCTCAAATTTTCATTCTTTAAGATGACCGTCACATCTCCTTCTCACTCTAGCTGAATTAGAACTGAATTGGTTTTCTTTTTCTTTTTTATTTCCATAAGTAGAAAATTGTCTTTGTGGGGAAAAGAGTCATTGTTAAGGGTTGCAGTGCTGTTAAAATAGTGTTTCCCACTAAAGTAACCTGGGTCAGGAGAGCTGAAATTACCACGTGGCATCGGCACATCGTGACGTCTGGGATAGTTTTGCGGTGTGCTGTACAACTGGAAACACCCCTGTCGTCATGACTGTGAGCATCGTCCTTCTCTGCAGGAGTTGTGTTTAAGCTGGAGATGCCTGTGAAGAGAGGACTCAGTGTGCTGGGACTGTCTCTGTGTGCTAAACCCTTCCCCTGCATGCACGATGCCCAAAATGCCGAAGTCCAGAAGGACACCTTCAGTGTACCTACCCAGGCACGTTTCATGCTTTGAAAAGAATTGGATTTACCAAATTTGCGATGGCTCCAACACAAAACCATTGCCCAAAAGCCCACCACCAGCACCGAGGCTCATCTGATTACCAGAGAAACTCAGTCACATGTGAAAGCTTGACATGATCCATGGATTGATGGCTTCAAAGAAGAAAATGTGCTACCTTGTCACATGACACCCCCAAAACAAAATTCTCTGTGCCACTGCTGTCATTTGAGGTGGCTGTAAAGGAACAGAGGACAGCTACACCACTGCCGTGGTAACTGCTTCTGACAGGTCCTAGAGGTCACCCATTTTAGACAAGGGCAACATCAAAAATATCTATGTGAACCCCGTTTGAAAACATCAAAGGGAGATAACCGCAGAGGCAAACGAACCTCTTTAGAATGTCAGAAAGTTTCCTGTCCCAGTGAAACCGGCTGTAGGAAGCATGTTGGCACTTGATATTCAGAGAGGGGACTTTCAGCTCTTACTCTCCTTCTTCTGAAAAGAACAAAGGTTGGTCCCCATGGTCATGTCATGACCCATTGTTATTTCCTCAGCATGTGCTGGTGACCAAGGCTGTCTCCGCAGCCCCTCCTAGAAGCAATGCTGTCTACAGTGCCAGCCAGACTGATGAAGAGTGACAGTGGTTGCTACCTCAGTAGGTGTGCTCTGCCCTTCCAGGGTCTGACTGTGCTCAGCTGAACTTCAGGCAGGAATTTGTTTGTCAAAGACAAACATGTGGTCACAACATTTTGACAAGCTCTATGTCACTGCATCTGGAGTTTCCATCGTGGATGCTGTTGAAAATAGCAAGTACCTTAGCCTGGCTATGCCCCCAGCACGGGAAACGGGAAGAAAACCCATGAGGACATTCCAGTGCAGAAGGAGCCACCACTGCTGTGAGTCCTCTGCATGTCCACAGCGGCAGCATTCCAAGGACACCTGGGCACCCACAGGACCCAGCTGACATCCACACACGTCATTGTGCAAGTCCAGCAGAAGCTGGACCCACTGCCTGAAGCAAAAGGAAAACAAGGCAAAATGGCTTCACCACAGAGAGCCTTCCAGGGTCACTGTCATCTTCAGCTGCAGCTCATGGTCATCTGCAGATGAGCTGTGCAGCTGGGGTCCTGTTAGCTCCTGCAGAGCTTTGAGATCCTGACATGCTATCCAGATAACCTGGTGTAATATCCAGGTCTTCAAAGCCTCCATTTCTTTTTCCTTCCTTCTCTTTCCACTCCCCTCTTCCAGACTTGTGTCTCTGCCCAAGTGTGCTGGACTCTCTAGCATGGTAAGCCTTCCTGTGTGAGTACAGGCACTCTGTTCATTCCTAAGTTACTCATTTCTCAAATAATTTTGAAGATCTGCAGATGTCAGGTGCTCTTGAAGTGGCACTGATGCTACGTTGGCACCCAGTGCCAATTGGGTTCTGCTCTAAGTGGTCAGCACCTGTGCCTTGCTGCCTGCTAATGTGGAAAGAGGCACCCCTGACAACCATGTCTACGTTTCAGACTCACCTGATGAGCAGCATAGGATTCCAAGGCTCGGAAGGGGGTAATGTCATGTAAAAGGAAAAAAAGACTCGCTTGTCTTTTTGGTCTTAAGAAGCTGCCACAAATTCTTTTGGGAATTAGATTAGATATCTGTATAAATCAGCTTTTCGGGGCTGGGATTGTGGCTCAGTGGTGGAGCGCTTGCCTCGCATGCGTGAGGCACTGGGTTCGATCCTCAGCACCACATAAAATAAATCAATAAAGACATTGTGTCCACCTACAACTAAAAACTATTTAAAAAAAAAAGGCACTAAACATTTTTAAAAAAAATAAAAATAAAATAAATCAGCTTTTCATCATTGTAATGAAAATACTTGAAAAGAAAAACTTAGGGAGAGGAAAAGCTTATTTGGGCTCATAGTTTCAGAGGTTCAGTCTGTGGTTGGCCATTGCTCTGGGCCTGAGGTGAGGCAGAACCTGTGGCCAAGAGACATTCCTCAATTCATAGCAGTGAAGAAGCATAGAGTGAGCAAGCAAGGCACCAGGGACAAAATAAAAACCACAAAGGCGAACCTGGTCCTGACTGACTTCTCTGCCACACTGTGCCTGCCTGTAGATATTACCTAGTACAGTAGTCCTTTCAAATTATTAACCTATCAAATGTACCAATGCACTGATAAGGTTATAGCTCTCAGGATCTAATCACTTCACCTTTCATGTTGTCTCCTGAGCTTTGGGGTTACACTTCATTCTAAACAGAACATTCTGCCCGCAGCCCCCCAAAGCTCATGCCATCTCATATTGTAAAATACACTCAGTTCATTTACAAGAATCCCCCATAAGCTTAACAGTTCCAGCAGCATCCAAAAATCCAAGTCCAAAGTCTCCTCTGAGACTTAAGGCCAACTCTTGGCTCTGAGCCCCTGTAAAGATCAAAAGAAACTTAACATATACACAATACATAATGGCACAGACTATAACTTTTCTATTCCAAAAGGGGGAAATAACGAAAGGATGAGAACAAAGCAAAATTGAAATCTAGCCAGGCAACCAAGTCCTATATATCCACAATGGGCATCTGGGGCAGATGCTGGCAAGATGTAATCTCCAGAGGGCTTGGGCAGCTCCATCTTTTAGCCTTGCCAATTGCAGCCCGCGTGGTCTTTCTCTCATGACGGCACTGTCAGCAGCCAGCAACTTTCCTCAGCAAATGTTCCTCATTGTTGGCATCTCAACCTGAGGGGTCCTGCCAAACTTTGCCTGACTTACCAAGCCTTCCTTTGCAATCTCAATGGAAGCTCCTGTGGCCCCCTAACTCTGGCATTCTACATTCCTGAAGAACCAGCACCATATGAATGAGGCTAATACCTGCTGCCAGCTCAAGTAATATGTGGGCCCCCATGGACAACAGCTGCAATGGCCTCTAATAGACTGTCAGCTGAGCACAGTGAAATCCTGGGAAACAATTTCCTAGACACCCCTGTGTAAATAGGGGTCCCCCATGGTTTCTGGAGCAAGTTTTTCACTTCTGTACCCTTGAATCTTCAATAGGTGTCATCTTGTTGATTCCTGAGATACCCTGAAGGCATTTTTTCTATTTTTTCTGTGCAAAGTACCTGGCTTCTCTTTAGCAGTGTCAATCTTTTCAATAATCACACTTCTCCTTGGCCTCAATTTTACATGCACTTCTTTTTTGTTTTCAACTTGTTTTGGAGATTTATATTTGCAACCATGAAAATGTTTTACAAAATTAGGAAGATAATTAATTTGAAAAAGCAATCCCTAAGAAGCAAAAACAACTTGATAGAGATAAACCCAAACATGAGTGAAGTTAGTGGCATAGGAACAAAGAGAGAAAAAATACTGAGAGATTGTAAAACACAGCAATTTTATTCTTTGTGAAAAACCTGGAAATTTTTCTTTAAGACTCTTTGTGATCCCACTCTTTGGGGTACTGGTGGCATTGCTCTGGGGCGGGTGAGGTAGTGTTTGGAGAAAGCAGAGGTGTGATTTTGTTGGTGACCATGAGAGCAGGATATTTCACCTGGCAAGAGGATGCAGGAGTGTTTTATCATTCCTGCTGCTTTGCAGAAGGAAAGGCCGTCCTGAAGTCTAACTATTTAATCACCCAAGAACAAAAGATTCCATCTTTTTTCTACTTTCTCTCAAATTATTTGTTGATGTTTCTTTGTACATGCATTTCTTATCTGGCCAAACTGCAAGTTTTTCAAATCTTTCCTGTGTGGTTTTTGCTCCTGATTTTCACAATAAACATGGCTAAAAGCTTTCAGCAGTACCAAAGCCACTGCCTGAATGCTGTACTGCCTTAAAATTTCCTCCACCCAGTTCATTAATTCATCATTTTTAAGTTCAGCTTTGAAGGAAGTCTCAGTACATAGATAAAATGTAGAAAAGTTCTTTGCCAGAATGTAATTGTTTTCCATTCCAATTCTCAAGTAAATCCTTGTTACCACTGAAACAGGAGCACAGCCTTACTATTTATATTCCTACTGGCATTCTAGTCATCTGAACTACCACCAGAATTACCCATTAAACTGTGTTTACAACATTATAAGGCATCTCCAGCCTCCACCCCAAAACATTTCCAATCCTCTCCCACAAACAACGTTTCAATTGTTTTTGAACTACATGGTCAAGTGTTGTCACAGCAAGGACCTCATATCTCAATACCAACTTCTCTGTTAGCTTTCCATCACTGTGACTAAAATATACTTGATATAACAACTTAGAGGAGGAAAAGTTTATTTTGGCTCATGATTTCAGAGGTTCAGTCCATGCACATCTGATTTGACTGTTCTAGAACAGATGTAAGACAGAACCATATGGCAGGAGGTGCAGGTACAGGAAAACTGTAGAGAATATGGCAGGCAAAGAAGCAAGGAGCAAACAAGCGAGGTTCCAGGGACAAAATATAAACTCTAAAGCCATGTCCGCAGTGACCCATTTCCTCCAGCTACACCTGCCGTTGTTACCAAGTATAGTAGCCCTTTCAAATTATTAATCCACCAATGGATTAACCCACTGATTAGGTTATAGCTCTCATAATCAAATAATTTCACTTCATCATTGCTACATTGTCTCCTACGCTTATACCTCATACTCTAACCATAATAAGATCCAGGCATGAATTAAATAAAGCAGTGGCTTAAGTTAACAACTGCTGGGGCTGGGGTTATGGTGCAGTGGTAGCGTGCTCGCCTAGCATGCATGAGGCACTGGGTTCGATCCTCAGCACCACATATAAATAATAAATGAATAAAATAAAGATCCAACAACAATTAAAAATATATTTAAAAAAAAAACAACTGTCCTTTTTCTTCCTTTGCAATTCTCCATCAAACCTAGTAGAAAAAAAATTTACAGGGGTATGGAGAGAAAGATCCTCCTTTGAAGTATTCCCCAGATATTTGTCTCCTATGAACAAATATTTTTCCTATGAACACAAAATTTTAAAAGGATGGTTTTAGTGATCATTTTTTAAACAATCTGTTTTATAAACTAAATTTTAGATGAGACTTAGCTATATCAGGAAGGACTTAAGGTATTGAGAATGCCAAATTATAAATAATAGAAGAATAAAAGAAAGGAAATGATGTTGCAAAGCTTTAAATTATTTATTGAATATTTCTTGGAAAACTGAACAATAATAAAATGCTAAACTGAGGTATTTATATGCATTTACATTCAACACATAAACACACATGCCGATAAAAACAGAGCTGCCTGTTTATACTGCAGTGTCTGACCACAGCACAAGATATTTTGCCTCTCTCTGTTAGGCCATGAAACAAATAATTTTCTTCCTGTGCAATAATTACTATGAGATGATGATCAGAATTTTACATAAATTCAGTTGAAGCTATTTTGTGCTATCGTTACTCAAAATGCTCCTAAGCAGTAAACTTTGATGAGAAAGGCTGCTTGTCTTTGGGCTTGACTAATACAATTTTTCTCTCTCTAAATAAGGAAATAACCGACCTAAATTTTGAAATGACCAACTTTCAGAATGCTCTACAAGTCATAATAAAAGTTTTTATGAAACCATAAAACTTAATAAGCTTTATTTCATTTGAAAGCAAGTGTGCTTGAGAGCTTTACTTCTCCAAGATGCAGAGCTGCATCTTCTGCTTCCCACACCCAAATCTCTTTCCTCTTAATGAAGGTACCTGGCCACCAACCCAACCTGGGTCTCTGTCAGCTGTCTCTGCTTCCCTCCTCTCTCCACAGACCTCCTCCCAGAACCTCTGTCCCTGGGGAATGCCCATCTCCTGGATCCAGTGCCCCTGCCTTACTTTACTCTCCAAGTTCCTAAAAAGGGGCGCTCAGGAGATGAAATTCAGAAAATGTCACTTAAACTCACACATGATTGATGCATGCCAGATGTGGATTTTTAGATTAAAAAAAAAAATTATTATTCCCAAAAACATTTTCTATAATTTAATTTTATCCTTGATATTCTAAAATTGCTAACATCTGATGATACATCTTAGGTGTGTGTGTTTTAGAAAATTCACGGGTGCTGGGTGTGGTGGCGCATGGGAGGCTGAGACAGAAGAATTGCGAGTTCAAAGCCAGCCTCAGCAAGGACGAGGTGCTAAGCAACTCAGTGAGACCTTGTCTCTAAATAAAAGACAAAATAGGACTGGGGATGTGGCTCAGTGGTCAAGTACCCCCGAGTTCAATCCCTGATACCAAAAAAAAAAAAGAAAATTTACCTGCATAGAATCACTAAAACTGTTCATTCTTTTAATTTTGTGTTTGTCTAAAACACATCCTTGTTTGAAATATCTAGGGAGTAACTCCAAGAAGGACCTTCCTCTCCCTCCACTTCCTAGAATTTTAGAAAACTGTCCTTAAAAAAAAAATGATCATTTCCATGCCTCTCTTTTCTTTTCCTCTTTTTGGAATTACAAGGCGTACCGTAAATCTCTTGGGTTATTCCTCCTTCTTATTATTTCTTGTGTAATTTGGAGCC
This sequence comes from Geosciurus inauris, assembly GCA_004024805.1. Classification (NCBI taxonomy): domain Eukaryota; kingdom Metazoa; phylum Chordata; class Mammalia; order Rodentia; family Sciuridae; genus Geosciurus; species Geosciurus inauris. The sequence continues at coordinate 99,320 of PVHX01005259.1, read as the reverse complement.
CTTTGTCTTTCTATCACAGAATTTTGGAGTGATTTATCCAATATCTAACATTTATTTCCAGCCTGTATTCTCCCCGATCTATGAGACTTTTTTAGTGTATCCCTAATGAATAATATCTCCTGCCCTGTATATGTTCTGAAGAGAGTGACATTTAAAACAAAGCATAAAAACTACTAAATATTCTTTCTCTCTTGCCGACGGAAACCAGGTAGGAGGAGGTATTACGTTAGGCCTGTGAGCCAGGGAGCTTGCTAATTTCAGACAAGCTGGGTGGAATACCCTGCATGAAAGGGCCATGGAATAGGGAGAAAGCCTTTCCCCATGAATATGGCCTGGACTGTCTTCTTACCCTCCCTTCTGTGATCACCCAGAGGAATGGCTGCTTTCCCCCAAGCAAGAGCTAAATAGTTTAGCAAATCAGTCCTTATTCCATCTTCTGGGGGACTTGAGGAGGGTGGTCACCTGGAATTCACAAGAATCACTCAGTGGGGTCAGAGGAGTCACTGAATTGGGTCAGAAGAACAAAGTATGTGAGTCAATTGCAGGGCCACTATTTTCCCAGGATTTAAAATTAAATCCCAGTTTTATATTGTATCCAAAATGATATCCAGCCATGTGGCCCAACATAGCACATTAGTGGTTCTGCAGTAAGGTGTTGCTTAATCTCACATCTCACAAAGATGAAAATGAAAGGAGACATTCCAGGAACAAAATGGCGGCACTGTGGAGATGCCTTGAATTTTAATATAAACCCTACCAAATATCAAATTCCCAAGGAGAAATTAAAAATCAAAGTTTAAATCCCTTTTCATGTTGAAGTCCAAAAGCATTAACATTCAAAGGAATTAAAGTTGAAAAGTCAGTATCACTTGCCATTATGGGTTCAAAGTCAGAGTCCACAATTCTAAAGTTAACTAACTGTAAAAGCCATCCTCCCCAACTTTTTATTCTGCACTGTCTCAACCAGTAAGTTTCTCATGCCTCTGTTGGGTAGGTTCCTTCAGGGGTCCAGGTCAGGGCTGCCTCAAACTAGAATGGCTACATTCATTCATGGCTGGGGAAGATGAAATGTTTCATTCCAACTGTGACCCATCATGTTGTTCAGGGATGTGAGCACTGTCCCCTGATCATTAAATGTAAGCAATTGCAAGCTCTAAGATCAGTTACCCCAGGCACAGGTATGTCCTTAACATGGCAGTGACTTAGTGAAGTCTGCCCTGACTCCCCATTGCCGCTGTAACCAATCACCACAAATGCAGCCGCTTAAAATAATATGCATCTTTTACTTTGCAGTTCTGGAGGTCAGAAGTTTGACACAGTCTTGCTAGGCTAAAATCAAGGTATCATCAGGGCTGTGCGGATTCTTAGCTTTCTATTGCTATGACAAAATACCTGAGATAAATAGCTTACACTGAGGAGATGCTTGTTTTCACTCAGAGTTTCAGAGATTACAGTCTCTAGATAATTGATTGCATTGCTTTTAGGCCAAGGGCAAGGGAGAGAATTAAGGTGGGGAGTGGATAGCAGAGGGAGAGTGCAGACCTCATGATGGACAGAAGCAGAAGGAAAGAAAGGGGCAGGGTTCTAGTTTTCCCTTCAGAGACATGCCCACAGTGACCTTTCATGAGGCCCATCTCCTAAAGCTCCCATCTTCTCTCAATAGTCCCACAGGGTGGCCACCATGCCTTTAACACATGAGTCCTTAGGGGACATTCCAGATCAAAACCATAGAATAGAAGCTCCTGGGGAGAGTCCCTTGCCTTGCCTTTCCATTTTCTAGAAGCTGCTCACACTCCCATTCTTGGGACCCGTTTCTGTTCTCTTCAAAGCCAGCAACACTGCATCTCTGATGATTCTTTTGTAGCACATTTTCTTCTGACCACTGTAGGGTGACGAACTGGGCCCATTAGCCTAAGCCAGGACACTCTTCATGATAACCTCTCCATCTCAAATCTGTAAGTTGATGTCACCTGCAAAATGCTTGTTGTCCTGGAGGGAACATAGTTACATAGTTAACTAGTTACATCCTAATCCTAAGGGTTAGGATGTGGGCATCTCTGAAAAACTAGTATTCTGCTGACCACAATGTCTTGAGGAAATGAATAAATAGACATTCCTTCAATTTAGTCAGTCAGATGATGCCAACTGGGTAATGCCAGACTCCAAAGGACCATAATCCATAATCCATGAATTTAAACTGATCCAAGAGAAAATCTCCAGGTGATGGTTAATATTGGTATTATGCCTTTACCAATTGAAAAGAGAATCATCTATGCACATCATATCTTCTCTAGAAAATGATGGCAAGTTTAAAAGTGTAGATGTTGCTGCCATCTTGTATCAGTTATATACTGGCAGTGGTGACAACCTCCCATTCCTTGGCCCCAGGTCATCAGCCATGGTTTGACCATGGAAGAAACACTATGAAAGATATGAAAAGGAGGCTTATTGTCTAGACTGTGGAAGGCTTTGCCTCTGTGCCTGGTGATGAGTCCGAGGTTGAGTCTGAGGTTGGTCAGCAGACAGAAATAGAAAAGTAAAGCCAGATGCAAAACACGGGGGAGTAAGGACCACCTGGCACTCTGAAGAGAGCAGCCCCTTTCCTGTGCCTGTTGTTGGATGCATTTCAGCCACATGAGTGATGCACAAAAGCTGTGACCCTTTGCCTGAGGGCTTTGCATGAGCCTGGACCTGGGAAGCTGAAAGAGGAGGTGAGACGCAGGCTGGCAGGGTTGGGGTCTGCCAGCTGCCCAACCCAGAAGGCGGAGAGCAGAGAAGTGAGACACACACAGCAGTACTTGCTGCCCTGCCTCTGTGGAATTGGCTAGATTCCTATCCTCACAAAGCCTGCAGAGTCAGCCTCGACAGACTCGAGTAGACACTGCTTCTGATGTTGCCAACCATATGCACCCAGTCACCACTTCCTGCTTCCTGCTCCTCAGCACCCATGTGGCTTCCTCCTGCTCCAGGCCCTGAGACCCACGTCTCTACAGACCGTCTTTACTCCTGTACTGGGCTTCCTTCTGATTCGCTTCCCTCGGCTCATCCCCTGCATCTCTTAGGAAGGTTTAGTGGAGTTTCTAACTGTTGAAATTAGTTTAGCTTTAAGCTGTAGGGTCTTTTAAAACTAATCAACTCTGGATGGAAGCAGGCATAGATAATACATAAGTGACTGGCTGTGGCTATGTGTCAATAAGACTTTATCTATAGAAGCAGATGGCTGGCCTTCAGTGTACAGAACCTCCCACCACATTTTTCCTCCTCCCACCAAGTTCTGATAAAATGAAGAGGAGGACACACAGTCCACTCGTTGCTGCTGAAGGTCAGGGTGCAGGGCTGTTAAGGAAGCAGGTTTGCTCATACAATCCCTAGAATTAGGCACGCTTCTCCATGCTGACGGGCAGCAGTTGGGACAGGGTAGCCTCCCTCCTCCTCTGCCAGCTCCCAGGGCACATCATATGGAGGCCAGGGGAACCAAACATCCCTGTGACCACTCATTCACAAAAAGGAAGAAGGGCAGAAGTGGTCCAAGGCAGGAAAGCCCACTGGTGACTTGGATAAGTCTCTCCACTTCCCAGGACAAGAGCAGGTGAAGGACTGGGAGTGGTCAGTGTTACATTATTTGTACTCCTTCACAGAAAGGAAACGTGGGGCATGGGAAAGAATCGTTCCCACGAGCACATTGCTGTTCATTCCAGGAATAGATGAGTGGGAAAGGGTTAAGTGTTTGTCCTTGGTCTGCCTCTTGAATGCAGGTCATCTCCTAACCAGCTTAATATCTCTCACGTTCTTTGTAGGGATGTCGCCTGTTCTTACCTCTCATCTTTTTGGCCATTTTAAAGTTATTTCTCTACAGGAGCCAGCCCAGTTACGTCTGCACAGGAAGGGCAAAAACTTATAATCCTCAGCATTATTCTGATTACTGATCTTCTCCCCAACCAGGTCAAGTCTAATCAAATTAGAAAACCCATATCATTAATTTCTTATTCACCCCACCCTCAATCCAAGAGGTGGAAAGAAGCAGCTCTGTGTGCTGTGAATCTCATTCATTCATTCATTAAACAAGTTGTTGAGTCCTTGCTCTACAGAAGGGAGGTTAAACTGCCTGGAGAGAAAAGTCAGCGCCTCCTAGCCACAGGCCAGCCTTCCCTGGGTTATGACTTTCTTCTTCTTTTTTTAAATGTATATTTTTATTTTAATTAGGTTTACATAACAGCAGAATACATTTTGATTCTGCACACAAATGGAGCAAAACTTTTCATTTCTCTGGTTGTACACAATATAGAGTCACACCATATGTGCAGTCATACCTGAACCTAGGGAGTTATTGTCCATCACATTCCACCATCTTTCCTGCCCCCATGTCCAATCCCTACCTTCCCCTCCCCTTTGATCAAAGTTTCTCCATTCTTCCCAAGCCCCCTCCCACATTTCGGATCAGCATCCACTTATCAAAGAAAATGTTTGGCCTTTGGTTTTATGGTATTGGCTTACTTCACTTAGCATGATATTCTCCAACTCCATCCATTTACCTGCAAATGCCATAATTTTATTCTCTTTTATTGCTGAGTAATATTCCATTGTGTATATATACCACAGTTTCTTTATCCATTCATCTGCTGAAGGGCATCTAGGTTGGTTCCACAGTTTAGCTACTGTGAATTGAGCTGCTATAAACATTGAAGTGGCTGTGTCACTGTAGTATACTGTTTTTAAGTCCTTCAGGTATAGAACAAGGAGTGGGATAGCTGGGTCAAATGGTGGTTCCATTCTAAGTTTTCTAAGGAATCGCTATACTGCATTCCAGATTGGTTGCACTAATTTGCAGTCCTACCAACAATGTATGAGTGTGCCTTTTCCTCCACATCCTCGCCAACACTTGTTTGTGTTCTTGATAATTGCTATTTTGACTGGCGTGAGATGTTTTGATTTGCATTTCTCAAATGGCTAGAGATGTTGAACATTTTTTCATCTATTTGTTGATTGATTGTGTATTTTCTTCTGAGAATTTTCTGTTCAGCTCCTTGGCCCATTTATTGATTGGGTTGTTTGTTTTTTGGGTGTTAAGTTTTTTGAGTTCTTTATATATCCTGGAGATTAGTGCTCTATTTGATGTGCATGTGGCAAAAAATTTGTTCCCAGAATGTAGACTCTCTGTTCACCTCATTGATTGTTTCTTGTGCTGAGAAGAAGTTTTTTAGTTTGAATCCATCCCATTTATTAATTCTTGCTTTTATTTCTTGCACATTAGGAGTCTTGTTAAGGAAGTCTGGGCCTAATCTGACATGATGAAGATTTAGACCTACTTTCTCCTCAGTTAGGCGCAGAGTCTCTGGTCTAATTCCTAAGTCCTTGCTCCACTTTCAGTTCAGTTTTGTGCATGTTGAGAGATAGGGGTTTAGTTCCATTTTGCTATATATGGATTTCCAGCTTTCCCAGCACTATTTGTTGAAGAGGCTATCCTTTCTCTAATGTGTTTTTGGTACCTTTGCCTAGTATGAGATAATTGTATTTAAGTGGGTTTGTCTCTGTGTCTGCTATTCTACAGCATTTATCTACATGTCTATTTTGGTGCCAATACCATGCTGTCTTGTTATTATAGCTTTGTAATATAATTTAAAGTCTGGAATTGTGATGCCTCCTGCTTCACTCTTCTTGTTAAGGACTGTTTTGGCTATTCTGGGTTTCTTATTTTTCCAAATGAATTTCATGATTGCTTTTTCTATTTCTATAAAGAATGATGTTGGGATTTTAATTGGAATTGCATTGAATCTGTATAGTGCTTTGGGTAGTATGATCATTTTGATGATATTGATTCTGCCTATCCAAGAACATGGGAGATCTTTCCATCTTCTAAGGTCTTCTTCAATTTCTTTCTCTAGTGTCCTATAGTTTTCATTCTAGAGGTCTTTCACCTCTTTTGTTAAATTGTTCCCGTTTTTAGGGGAAATTCTTCCAATTTTTCCCCATTGAGGACATGTTGGTTTTTGGTTTTGCATAGATAGCTTTTACAATGTTGAGGTATGTTCCTACTATTCCTAGTTTTTCTACTGTTTTGAACATGAAGAGGTGCTGTATTTTGTCAAATGCTTTCTCAGCATCTATTATAGATAATCATGTGATTTTTGACTTTAAGTCTATTGATGTGATAAATTACATTTATTGATTTCCGTATGTTGAACCAACTTTGTATACCTGGGATGAAACCCACTTGATCATGGTGCACTGTTTTTAATATGTTTTTGTATACGCTTTGTATGGCTTTCTTCTTGATGGTGCCTGCTTTTCAGGAAGCGAGACAGAGGAAGGGAGATAGAAAAGGATCACAGCTGAGAGGTATTTCAGTTGATTCATATGTATGAACTCTATCAAGACTCTAAGTGGAATTTCATAATCCACTAACAGAACCATTTCAGAAGGTTTCAATCTTAATACTCAGATGCTGTCATTTGTGTTGTGGTGGACAAGACAGACAGTAAACGCGGATAAATAAATCTATAGTTGTAGGGAGTACAAGAGCTCTGAAGAAAACAGGCTAATGAGATTAAAGGGTGGGGGCTTATTACTTTCAGTGAAGCTCTGCTTGAAGAAATAGAAAGCACATCTCATGCCCTGTTGGACTCGAGGGCAGTTCCTGTCTTCCACACATGAAGTCTGGAGGTAAGCGCTTCACGACAATAACCAGCTCAACACTATTGAGTCCTCAGGAACCCAGGCCCCTTCCAGCCACTAGCTCAACTTTCTTTAGGGAACAGACTCACTAATGGAAGACCAAGATGGTGGCACTTACATCCAGTGAGCAAGAGTTCAGTAGAAAGCATTTTCTAAGAGTTACAGGTTAAGCAACTTTATGCTATGGTAAGATGAACCTGCTGACATTTATGTCCAGATAAGTCAATGTTATACCTCTTCTCTATTAACTGAATCATAGGGCATGGCCTAGGGAGGTTTCCAGAGCCTATATGTCCCATTATTTCCTGTGGTTGTACTCTTATCCCTTCTCAGTGTGCCTGTGCTGAGAAGTAAGGTGTTCTCTGATCTCTTGTATAACAAGAAGGAGTAAACAAATACTCCTGAATGCCACTACTTACAATCATTGTCCTATCTGCCTTCATGTCTGCTATTGCCCTAAATATTCCTGATGGTCCCTGAGATCAGATTTAAAAGGCCTTGCTCAAAGTCACAGCTGGTCTGTGGAACATTCGAATTCTTCTCCTTCTAAAACCTGTCTGCTTTATGTCTATGGTTTCCCAAAATTCCCAATCAAAAGAAATTCTTGGGAAACCTGATGAGTGGGCAGGGAGCAGATTTGAATCCCAGATCTCTGTGATAATATTCTGAGACTCCACACATTTAATAAGACCCTGTGATGGTGGTGATGATCATGTTTGAAAAGCACCACTTTCTATTCTCATACACCCTCAGTTACAGTGAGAGTAGATTGGTGGGGACTTGGGAGACACAGATGTGTTTTGAGAGAGACTATAACAAGTTGGTGCTACTAGTAACTAAATTACCCAGTGAAAGTGCCTAGTCCATTTATCATTTCTTCCCACTGGAATGAATTTAAGGTTACCTTATATTCAAACATCCTCGAGTAAAAGAGAAAACAGTGAAATAACTTCTAAAGAAAATGGCATAAATTGCCTGTAACAGCTGTGAGCTGCTGCTATTGATGGTACAGTTATCTGGAATGGGGCTTGAACTATTATGCCCTCGACTTCCCTGCAAAGCTTCCTGGCCTTTCATCAGAACCCCCTGTGCACCCATGAGAGCATGTTGTGTGATCACCACCCATTTTACTCCCACTGATGTAAAATGTTGGGTGTTCACATGCTATCTGAGGTTGCCCTCATTATTTACGTCCATGATCATTAGTGCTAGTGTCCTGAGAGGTACCTGTTCTTATCTACCCTCATGTTTCAGTGCTGCCAAAATTTTATACAAGTTCAAATGAAAGTATTGATAGGAGCTTTCTGTTCTTTGTTTATTTGCCAGGATTGAAACGTGTGGTGCCTTTTTGCTTGTTAGGTCTGACAATGCTTAACTGATCTGTGGCTCTCATTTGTGACTCAGAGTTACACGTTAATTAGAAACACTTTTCCCTAATTATATTTGAGAGTTTGCTTTATTTGATCTACTGTTATCACAAAAATTACATTAACTAGTGTTGACGAACACAGCATAGAATATCCACTGGAGGAGAGAAACAGATTACACAATGTCTACATCCCTCACCCAACACCTGGTTTCTTCTCCAACAGATGTTTTTATTTGTTATTCCCAATAATGCATCCAGAATAAACTTCGTTCTTGGATGTGCCATAGAAGATGGAGCGAACCTGGCAGCAGAGCTGTGGTTTTGCACACAGACAGTGGGCTGCTCCCTCCAGTGATGGCATATTGGCCACCAGAGCAGCCAGGTACTGTCAACCACATGCCCTCCCAAGGGAATCTCTGTGAACGATTTCTTACCATAGGTACTTGTATCCCAAGAGACTAGTAATCTCAGGGCAGTACAGAAATGGTACTTAGCTGTGGTCTTCCCATCTTCCTATTTTCTTTCCTGCATTCCCAAGATATGTCTGAGAAGCCCTGAAGTCCAGGGGTGGTGGACAATGTAAAAATGATGCAGACGTGAGCTCTGGCCTCCAGAAGTGGTCCATTAAATATGAGAGAGGGATGGATAGGTAGCTGTTCTACAAGATATGCAAGGGCAAGTGGTGCTTAGAGGAGGGAAAACTTCAATTGAGAAATCAAGAAAGATCTCATGAGAAAAGCAGTATTGCAAATGGGTATTAAAGGTGGGCATGGGTTTTAGCTTTCCGGTAATAGAGCAGGAAAAGAAGAGTCAAGAAAGGTGTGGTGTGATCTCCCCAAACACACTTCTTCAAAAAGAACAGATGTACACTGAGTCTGCTTGCCTGGGTGAACGCTCAAGTTCTTACACACAGTCTTACAGCCAGTCTCCCTGTGCTGAACAGGGCCCCTTCAGCACATCCACTGTGACCACTGTCCTACGCATCCTGCTTTCAACAGTCTGGTGTTCTCTCCTTTTCCTTATTTGCCTTCAAATCCTGTACTTTTCATGTGCCTTCGGGTGGAAGAAATAATGAGGAAGGTGCTGTATGAGTCCCCAGGCAATTTGACGTCACACAAATATTTCTAGGGAGAATTCCAGTGCCAGTGGCATCCTCTTTGATGAGAAAAAAAAAAAAGGTTTGTATGCACTGTTGACTCAAAAGACCATGTGAATTAATTAAAGAGGATCAATTAATTAAAAAGGGTTGACAGTTGACCAACTGAAAAGCTTGGTAGTTTTTCCATGTAATTTAAAAAACATGTAGCCTTGAAGCATGAAGATGTTTAGTGCTTCAAGTACAGCATTTGGTAACAGACACATTCGTGCTTACAGTAATGATGCATCTCCGCCAAAAAAAATATAATCTACTTGCCCTGCCTTCTGCTTGGCTTTTGTTGGAATAATTTTTTGAGAAATTAATTTTAATTCATAAGCTCAATTTATTTTCAAGTGACATGCCTGCTCTCTTCACAAATATGGCTTCCAGAGCTTATCTGTGCAGTCACTTAATTAAAAGCAAACATGGGCATGCATTCTAATCGGTTTTCCAGATATATTTCACAGTCAACCATATTGTGCATTCACAAGTGTCAATAGTAAAAACAGCCACTTCTATTCCTCACATTGTATGGCAAGAAACTTTTCTAGATTAAAAAGAATGATCCTCTATCCTTTGTGCTTCATTCAAAATTCTCTTTCTCCTCAGTTAGCCAGAGGCACAATATGCTTAGAAATATCAGGCTGGGAAATACAGACTCCAAAACATTTAGAAAACATTTTCATTAATAAAAAGAGATCTTGGTCACTAACTCTGGCAGTTTTGTTTTGCTTCAGTTCTTTGTTTGCTTTTTAAGTGATTTTATAGTCTTGATGTAGCAGATGTTTAATTTTGTGTTGGTTTCGAGCATGCTCAGGGCAATGAAGGAAAAGAGTTTAAAAAAGAGAGAGAACTCAAAGCTGAATCTATTTGCTCCTTGTGGCAGTGGATCCCTGTCTGCAAGGAGACTCTCCCAGCTGCCTGGTGCCTGAAGACGTCAGTCTCCCTGATCTTAGCCCTGGGGTGTTTTCTTGGGATGCTTATCACTATACACATGATTGTGTCTATCCTTCGCTAGGACATTTATGTACAGATGACATTAATGTGTTTTACCTTCTGTGTCATCTTCAGGAGAATTCCTAATGCTTTGTGACATTAACAGGAAGTAAGAATTTGTATTTAACACATAGTTGTGCTTATAAGATGAGCACAGATCATTTAGGCTTTTCGAGCAGTTTATCAATTTAATAACTTTCTGCAAAACTGCCGTTGCTATTAACTTAGTTATTGGAGTGTATAAACACAGATGTGAAATTTTATTGTCATAGAAAAACTGCACATTGAGCATGACTAGGTATTTATAACTTGAATCTAATGAAAATGTGATTGAAAAGAAAGGATCATGTGATCTCAGAATGAGAATTTTCCCGAAAGCAAGCACTAAGTCTGATTAAATAAACAGTCAGTGAATGGAGAAGAATACCTCTCTGAAGTTCACTGATCACACTCCAAATACCAGGGTCTTATTAAAAGTCCCTTACCTCCAGGGAGCCTCCCCACCATCTCTAGGTAGCTTTGCTAATGCTTCCATTAGGGCTGCAATGTAATGTAACATTTTCTGAGTTGCTATGGAAACAGCTATATCTATGCAAATTACTCTTTAAAAAATCATTAGGCCACCAAATGTCTGTCTGACATGTGAAATTCACAAGCACTCTAGCCCATGACTACCCTTAGTATTTTTTCTCCTCTTTAACTGTCCATAGTTAAAGGGGGGAAAAATATGTTTTGAATAAAACAGATTGCTGTCTGTTTTATGCAAAGGTAATATTATTGAATCCTTGGAGGAGACCACCAGCAGTAAGAGTTAAGGCCAGAAAGTTGAGGGCAATCACTTATAGTAAGAACTTGGAAAGCATCTTTGGGTTTTGGAAGAACAAAGCCACCTAGAAATGGGGATAGAGGGTGAAGTGAAGGGAAATCTACTTATAACTGTAATTACCTCCCATCCAACTTCTCCTCCAAAAATTAAAAATTGTGGGCTGGCACACACATACACAGGAAAGTACACACAGGTGTGCACATACAGGGGAGCAAACACACATACATACCTACTTGCACAGTATAGGCTTGCACACACAGACATGCATGTACAAGCATGCACACACACAGCCAACTGCATGTGCACAGCATGTGTACATGGGTGTGCACACCCCAGCACACACACACACTTTTGCATTTGCATCCCTCACACAGCTGTTCCAGCTGTTTTGCTCCATAGATGAGGTTTCTGTATTGGAAGTACTACTGTCCGCAGCTGCTTCCTGTTTTATATACTGGGTCTGGTGGGAACCTGTGCAGCGCTGCAGGTCTTCCCTGCTGGTGGTTGTCAGCCACCCCCACCCCAGAGCATGGCAAGTGCTGCTCTGCTGGTTGTCAGTCTCACCCGCTGCCTCCCAGGCAGAGCACTCCCATAGCTGCCCTGAGCCTCTAAGAGGCTGTAGCTAGGAGGTCATATGTGCCCCAGAGAGGAAGAACAGCCCGCTGCCCTTTGCATTACAGTTTGTGAAAGAATACCTGAAGACTGTGTCTCAGGCTCTGGACATTCCAGAATAGCCTTCTCTATCTTTGCCTTTTCTCTTGATATGGGAACATATTTCTGGTTGCTGGGCGAGGATGGAATCAAGTGATGCACCCACTGTGGCCCTGAGTCCACCTTTCCCCTGCTGCATCCTGCTTCTAGCATGTGATGGTTGCTTTTCATTTCTGTCAGCTCTCTCCTCACAGCTTTCCTGCCCCATCAGTCGGGCCACAGCCAGCCTGCCTGACCTGCTCAGCTTGGTCCCAGTCCCCACAGCTGGGTTTTTGCCCAGAACTTCCTGTATCCACATGCTACAGATTCAGTATCCCTAATCTGAAAGCTTGAGATCAAAAGTGTTTCAGATTTCAGATATTTTGAGATTTTGGAATATTTGCATATACATAATTAGACATTTTGGAGATGGCACCCAAATCTAAACATGAAATTAATTCATTTTTCATATGCATATTTACATAGTCTGAAAGTAATCTTATTCAATATTTTTAATAATTTCATGCATGAAACAAAGTTTGTATATCACACCTGAAGTGGGAAGGAGGGTTTTTCCCCTTGGGAATACTGAATTTTGTGAGTCACACATTTTTTTATTTGCTCTTTTTAGTTACACATGACAGTAGAATGTGTTTTGATACATACAGACATGGAGTAAAACTTCCCATTCTTGTAGTTGTACATGCATGATATGGAGTTACACTAGTCGTACATTCACATATGAACATTGGAAATTTATGTCCAATGCACTCTACTATCTTTCCTGTTCCCATCCCCCCTCCTTTCCCTCCCTTTCTCATTGTCTAATCCAATGAACTTCTAATCTTCTCCTCCCCATCACCCTTATTCTGTGTTAGCAGCCACATATCAGAACATTCAGCCTTTAGGCTTTTGGGATTGGCTTATTTCACTTAGCATAATAGTCTCAAGTTCCATCCATTTACCAGCAAATGCCATAATTTCATTCTTCTTTGTGGCTGAGTAATATTCCATTGTGTATATATACCACATTTTCTTTATCCATTCACCTATTGAAGGACACCTAGGTTGGTTCCATAGCTTAGCTATTATAAATTGAGCTGCTATAAATATTGATGGTGAGTCACACATTTTTTTACCACAACCCATCACATGAGATCAGAGGTGGAATTTTTTCTTTGTGGCATTTAATTGGTGGACATAAAGCTTCAGATTGGAACATTTTGGATTTTGGAGTCACAGATTAGGAATGTTCATCTGGCAGTAGATTCTGCCTCATGATGTCAATAGCCAGGGGTGCTCTGTCCTGTCTAAACTCAGCAACAGACAGAGGCATCAGCTCAGTTGGGAGCCAGTATCCCTGCTGCATGTGAAAAGTTCATGACAGTCGCCCATTAGTCATTACTGTGCGTGTATCTTGGCTTGTTTCTCTAAGGAGCCGCATCACACTTTCAGTGTTAGGAGATAGCATGACCAAGCGTGTTGCCCAGCTGTGCCCTTGGACAGAGGTGGACAAGACCCCAGTGTTTTTTTTGTTGTTTTTTTGTTTTTTTTTGGTACTGGGGATTGAACTCAGGGACTCGACCACTGAGCCACATCCCCAGCCCTATTTTCTGTTTTATGTAGAGACAGGGTCTCACTGAGTTGCTTAGCACCTCACCATTGCTGAGGCTGGCTTTGAACTCGCGATTCTCCTGTCTCAGCCTCCCTAAGTGCTGGGATTACAGGCTTGAGCCACCACACCCGGCTAAGACCCCAGTGTTAACAGCCCATCCCACAGGCCAGCTGAGCTTCCTCCCCACCCTGCAACCTGCTTTGGGGACCAAGGACATTAACAGATCAGCCCATTTCCTTTCAGGCACCTACATCCCTTCTACAATGGGTAAGATTCTTCAGTCGGAAAGACACACAATCCTTACATACTTTCAGTGTGTAAAATTTATAACCAAACACAATATGTGTTTTGTGTGTGTTTGTTTGTTTGTTTTAATGACTTAAATATTAACCCAGAATTCTACTTCCAAAATAAATGTATGGCATTATAAGGTGACATTACCCCACTTTATTTGCTAGTTACAGAATTAGTGACCTGGACTCAACCTTCCCTCACGGAAGGTCAAAGCTGTAATTTCCTCAAAGAGCAGAGTACTTAGTTCATTATTCCCAGCAAAGGGAAAGTATGTCACTGTTTTTGTCCCCTTTTTGGGATAAGGAGACACTAAAAGGTTAATGCCATCTATCCGAAACTCAAAAGTTCTTCCTTGCTTACACATCATTTAGAACACAAAGTTATGCCTTCCCCAAACCAATTACATATATTTTTTAAATGTCAGGCATTATCCAAGGTTACAGATTCGGGGTATCATATAAGCCTTTAATATGTTCTTAGACCTCCTACTTAACTAACTTTTAGGAATGGAGGACAGAATATTTTGTAAAACCACATTTTCTCTAAGAAAATATCTTTTTGTGAAAAGAATTGAAAACCAGATACATTATAGATATCAGTATTACCTGTAGGTAAATATGCACATTTAAAGGCATAGCTCATATTTTAAATGATAGCCTTGTTTTAGAAAATATAATCAAATGCTTTGCTTTATCTTTAACTATCCACATAGTTTATGTTGAAGTATGTCCATTCAGAAGAATGTAACAATTTAAAATTGAAAAATTTTAATCAAGCTATGAAAAATTATTTGCTTATTTTTTCTCATACCATCTCCCTAATTAATGGTTGTAAAGTATATGAACTGTCATCTTAGTGGGGTTGTTTTAAATGAGAATTTTCCAGCTCTGAACTCTTGTAGCTCTGTAGTCTCAAGAACATGGGTAAGACATATGTCTTTCTAACAGCTAAATTTAAATATAAGGTCAAAAATACATTGTGTTTGTCTTCCTTGTGCAATAAATAGATACCACTCATTACATTCTTTTCCAACTTGAAATGATTAAATGTTGTGATCCCTCTTGGTCTAATTAATTTTAACAATAAAAACTGATGTACTATAAATTTCAAATTTATAGGCACTCTTATAAAGAGTGAGGTTCTGTGGGCTCTACAGATTTTTCTCATCTAAAATATTTCAGGCTTCCTTCCTCCCCTTGCCTTCACCTTGCTATATACTGTCTTCCTTTTGAGGCATCATTAAGTCATGCTTCTCTCGCCATGGGTGATGCGACACATTGTCCCCTTCGGCTATGCGGCAGATATCTGATACCAGCTCCTGGTGTTCCACAAACATTAATCCACAAGCTCCTTGAGGGCAGGGGCAGTTTCATACCATGTTCATACCCTGATGTCCAACTCAGCATATCAGAAGAGCTCCGCAAATCACTCTTGGGTCAGTTCCCCCAAAAGACCTCAGCGCACAGCCACTGTGATCTTCTCTTTTTAGTGACCTGAGGAAAGGCTCAGACCAGGGCTGTGTGGTCCTGTTTGCTGATTGCTCCTCCATCTGGACTTCATAGCAGGACACTGGGTGCTCTGTGAGATGGGAAGGATGACCACATTTAGCTCTTCTACAGGAAATGGCTTGACAACATTGCGGGAGTTGAAATGGGAATCAAGATCCCATCTCCATCCCAAACAGCCTAAATCCAGCTTGAGTCCTTGGTGGGCTCGCTGTCTTCTCCAGCTCTTCCTCCTCTACCTCTGCTTCTCTGCCCTCGTTAGCACCAGCTGTGCTACCACTGTGCCCATCGCCCCTGGGCATCAGCAAGCGTCAGTGTGCATTCATTTGTCTCCTGTGAACTGCTTGACAGTTTTAAAAGGAATTGATACTTACCTGTTTTCCTATAACTGAAGGAGAGCTTTTCTCATCAGTTAGTATGATTTTTATCATCACAAAACATAATTCTCCTGAAGAAATAATTGGCACCATCAAGTTATTTCCATAAAGAATAACTCAACATCATGGATCACAGTGATTATTTCTATGATATATTTTACAGAATTTAAATGGATGATATAAGCTTTTTCATCTACTGTTAATTCTATGCAGTTTAATGATGGTATATATTTAATGATCTGAGAACTCTGAACAAGACCAAAACTTGATGCCTTTCAAAATCTCACTTCCATGAAATATTT
This sequence comes from Geosciurus inauris, assembly GCA_004024805.1. NCBI lineage: Eukaryota > Metazoa > Chordata > Mammalia > Rodentia > Sciuridae > Geosciurus > Geosciurus inauris. The sequence goes on along the minus strand of PVHX01005259.1, from coordinate 83,536 downwards.
TTTAGTAGTGCCTCTATTTTATAAATGTATTTTGGTTAATTTTTCTATGTTAAAAACACTAGAGTTTTAAATAAGTAGTGTCTTGGATCCCAGAGTATTTCAAATTCTGTTTACTGTTTTTTAACATCTTTAAGAACAATGCATCTCGGGGCTGGGATTATGGCGCAGTGGTAGCGTGCTCGCCTAGCGCGCATAAGGCACTGGGTTCGATCCTCAGCACCACATAAAAGTAAAATAAAGATATTCTGTCACCTACAACTAAAAAATAAACATTAAAAAAAAAAAAAAAAAGAACAATGCATCTCACCGGGTCAGTGTTAGACATTGCCGTGTGGAAGATACAGAGTTGGTAGTTAACTGAGAACCAAATCCTTCTGTTTCATCACTGAACCTCAGTGTCCTCCCTACACCTGAAAACAAAAGCACCTGAACCTGCCCTGACTGTGAAGCACACAGAATCTCCGCCCACTGTTTTCTCAGAGAGAAAACTTTATATGGTCCCTGTAGAAAGCCAAAGGGCTTTATCAAAGGGATGTGATAGCATCTCTGTTTGCAAGGTTTACATGCTCCATCTCTTTATATTTGTAACCAAAGGATTGTGTACCCAGATGGTATTAGCTCAGCCCTCCAGACAGTATATTCTAATGTCCTTCTCCTTACTCTTACTAGAAATTTAAGAATTTGTACAGGAAGCTTATCAGCAAATCTTACAAACTGGGACTTTTAGGTGCTCTTATGTCATCTGTGTTTAGATCTGTGGATGAGGGGGACAAAGAGATGATTGTTCAGTAGGCCAGTGGCAGGAGTGACATGGAGGTTGGAATACACAGCCTCACTGGAGCTGAACAGAGAGGGGAGAACAGGTAGGTTATTGTGATATTTTAAGCTAGAAATAATGAATCGGAAACATGATGATAGAGTCTAATTAGGGTCATGCTGGATGGGGCTCCCATTATGGCAAGCTGGGTTAAGGAAATCGATCTCCACAGAGTAGACTGGTTTGGAGGAAGAAATAGAAATAACTAGACAGATCAGTAAGACCTCATTCCATGAAGGAACTCATCCTACTTTAAACCCTATCACTGCTGCCGTCCTCAACCTACAAACACAATCAAATAAACACACTTAGAAAGGAATGGCTTAGAGCATTGTTCCCTTATGCTCAGACAACAGCCCAAGGTGTCTGCCCTTGACACAATGTGTAAATGTTACTGTGCATCATCCACCACAGGCATGTATACCCAGTGGCTACATGTTTCCAGAGGCTTTTGCAACATGGTGTTTATAATTGTTTAAACTTCCTCTTACTAAGACACATGGTGCAAGAATCATGCCAGTGGAAGACATAAAGTCAAATGTCCCCAGATTACTAAAAGTGGGATTATTTTTAAAAAATGAATTAAAAGATACTCTGAAAAATAAAGTATAGGAACAATAATAATGGTGGGTATAGATAGTAGTTCTAATACTTTCTAAATTCTTTGGGTGCCCTACAACTCCTCAACTTTTATTAACTTTACCATGTGCCTGTTCCAATGCAATACACAATTGGGAAATAAAATAACAAAAGATATGAACTGCCATTTCAGGAAACAAGGTGCAAACAGGCAAAATGCTCATAGCAAGAAGTGTAATTAAAAGGAATACCAATGGGAAGGAAATGCCACCTTTGCTATTAAATGTCCGAACGTGAAAATGGTTGCCAGCCCCCACTGTTAGCAGGGGCAGCAAAATGTGTGCCGTTTGGTGAGATTATCATGAGGGAATCTTCTTGGAGAGCATTTTAGCAATATAACTCAATGTTTTAAACATTCATGCTCTTTACCCAGTGATTCAAGTTTTACAAATTTATATTGAGGAGCTATTAAGACCAACATTCACAGCAGATAAATTTAAATATGAAAAATACGTATAACACTCACTAGTATGTAGTAAAGAACCAATGTCAGAAAAAGAGATTAGAAAAATCCTAAATGGCTGTCAGTACACAACTAGATAAAAAACAGTCCATCAAATAAACATTACTGGGCATTAAAAATGAGAATGTGGCTTAGATATTTGTTGATATCAAAATACATTCCTATGTTGAATGCAAAAGGCAAGTTAAATACCTGTGTGTGTATTTCTGTAAAGTCACATGTGGGTGTATGATAAGCACAGAGGTGTACAGGAGTATGTTCCCCCAAATCTGATTATCTATGGAGAGATTTCTTTGGTACTCTTTCCTTTATCTCTTTTCATCAGACCAGAGATTTTAAATTCACCAGAGAAAAATAGCACTGTTTGAAGGTGAGAAAACTTTATGTACTTTTCATGAACTTAAAATTTGTAAAGATTAATTATAAAGTACAGTGTAATTTTTTGTACTCTACTTGCTCGTACAGAGAAATCACTACTTTAAAAAAGCAGCAGCAGCAGCATACTAAAATTTGGCTTAAAATAAAAAAGCATAAAAATTCTAAAATTTTAGCATAATCAGTAAAAGTCACCTTCAATTCTTGGAAAACGATGCAGTTTTTATATTCACCTAAGGGTTAGTCAACAGATAAATGCATTACATGTGTTCAGCATATTCAACAATATCTCTAAAAGCGCTTTTTATCAATTTTGTGATTTTTACCTGGAGGAATAATGCTAAATGTCACATAGCATTCAAATAAGCAAGATTGTCACTTTTCCTAAATTGTTTTCTGAAAATCCTATTACACTTTACATTCTCATCATAATAGAGCTATCACCATTATACAAGCTTTACCAAGCTCTGGTTATGTTGCCACTGCTTTGATTGAAAAAATGCCTAAAATAAGTGATTTTGCCCCCGCCCTGCCAGTTCTTCTGCTCATCTTCACTGAGTACCTGCCCTGACAATCAGCTGGCTGACTGGGTGTCATTCGTCCTCAGTCCACCCACTGATAGGCCTAAAACAGATGCCTTGTGATGAAACCTGCAACTCAGTTTCTTGTGCATGTGCATGATAAAGGGAGAAGTCATACCTTCAGATTACCTGTGATGCGAAAAAAAGAACTTCTCAGCAAGTAACAGAGGAGGTGTCAGCTGAGATTCAAGATGTGCAGAGGATCCCAAGGTGAACAGTTTGTGAAACTAAAAATTTTGATAGTGCTTTTCTTCTTTATGCCCAACTGCCTTCACCATCAAACTCTTAAATGTAGGCAAGCTGAGGACCAGCCCTGGCTGTCAGCTCTTCATCTGAACTTCATTTCTGTGACTTCATCCAGTGCTGCAGCTTTAAATGCCACCTAAGTGGTGAGGACTCTACCTTTCTGAGTTCAGCAATATGCTCCAGACTGGGAGCCTAGCTGCCTCTTAGTGTCACCACTGGACATTAATCAGCATCTCAGATTTAACACATCTCAAGCTGGAGCCCACATTTTCCTGGAAGCTTCTCCCCCACACCCTTTCTCACCTCTGAGCCCAAGGCCAAAATGGCTCCATTTCCCTCTTCCCCCCACCTCCAGTCCAGCTGCCAGCTAGACAGAGTGACATCTAGTTTCTGTCTGGGACTTGACCATGTCCATCTCCACTGAGCCAAGCATTTCTCCCTTGGAATCCTGAAGTAGCCTCCCAGCTGATCCACTCACTGCTTCTTACCCCATTTCAGCCCATTCTGTTATAAAACAACCATCCTTCTGGGATGATGGAGAAATGCTGTGGTACTAGGTGGAGGTGATGGTTGCACATCACTGTGAATGAACTAAACACCACCAAGTTGTACACTTTAGCATGGCTAATTAAATGTTAACGAACTTAGAAAAAAAAAATCTTAGAGTTAGGTAATATCCTGTTTTGTATTTAGTGCACCTGATGCCCAAGGAAGGCTTGAAACATCACAAGACAAAAACCCTTTCACATTTGTCCACACTTTGGATAAAAGGGAAACGTCTAAGGCCCTGTGAGGGACGTGCCTGGCTCCTGGGCTCTCTCACCAGGTTCCCAGAGGACATAAAAGCACACTCAGCTGGGCGTCGTGGCGCAAGCCTGTAATCCCAGCACTTTGGGAGGCTGAGACAGGAGAATCATGAGTTCAAAGCCAGCCTCAGCAACTGAGGCACTAAGGAACTCAGTGAGACCCTGTCTCTACATAAAACACAAAATAGGGCTGAGGAAGTGGCTCAGTGGTCGAGTGCCCTGAATTCAATCCCTGGCAATCCCCAACCCCATTCCCCCCCCCCACCAAAAGCACACCCACTGGGATTCTCCCCGAGAGTACAACTGAAGTTTCTTAGGGAGCCCTGAGAAGGGTGCTGTAGCCATGAAGAGCACCAGGCCCAGGGCCGAGAAAGCAGTCGGTGCAACGTCCCTGCTCGCGGGCTCGCTGTGGGCCCTTGACCTCTCTGGATCCGCCGCTGGCTGAAACCCACTGTAAGCAGCACGCAGCGGACCCCGTGGAGAGCTTTCAGAAGAAGAATGGGGTCCTGACTGTGGACAGTGTTAGACCTCGTGATGCTGAAGAATGAAAGCGTAAGGGTTTCCATTGGGTGCGACACAGTGGACACCCAAGCCTTGTCCTCTTGGAGTCACAACCTCAGCCATCTCGTCTTTGCTGAAAATCTAGCCATAGCAGAGGCGGCAAGGGACGCGCGCGCTTCTCACCCGCTGAGACATCCGCAACTACAGACCCTCTGATTATTTTCAAAGTAGGGTGTTCTCTCTGCTTGGTGGTTTTTTAATCAAGAAGATGGATTTATGAAAAGAAATTTTTCTTTTTTTTTTTAATCTTTATTGGTTCTTTTTAGTTATACATGACAGTAGAACCCATCTTGATAAAATTATACCAGTGTGGAATATATATTATTCTAATTAGGACCCCATTCTTGTGAGTATACACAATGGTGGAATTCACTTAGGTATTTTCATTTATGTACACAGGAATATCAGGTCAGATTCATTCTGCTGTCTTTTCCTATCCCTCCTCCCTTCCCTCATTCCTCTTTATCTAATACACTGAACTTATCTTCTCTCCCCACCCCTTATTGTGGTTACCTTCCACATATCAACAAAAATTTTCAACCCTTGGTCTTTTGAGATTGGATTATTTCACTTAGCTTGATAGTCTCCAGATCCATCCATTTACTGACAAATGTCATGAAGTTGTTCTTCTTTATGGCTGACTAATATTCCATTGTGTCTATATAACACAATTTCTTTATCCATTCATCTGTTAAAGGGCACCTAGGTTAGCCAACTTAGCTATTGTGAATTATGTTTCTGTGAGTATTGATGGATTTTTACAAGCCCTTTGACCACCCAGGTCTTGGTAGAGCCTGAGGCCAGTTTCCAGAGTGCCATCGCCCTGCCACCCTTCCCTCTGCTGCTCCCCAACTCTTCTCCTGTCTTTAACTACATGGAGCATGTGTTTGGTTCTTGTGGCCTAGTCTCTCCGGTCGCTAAAGCTCCTGGAGGCTCCAGACCACTTCTGTCCTTTCCCCCTTCCTCTGCAGCTCTTCAAAGGGACTGCACCCACCTTGCTGAATTTTGTGAAGCTGACTGGGGCAGTTTGGTTGCTACAAGGCTTCAGAAGGTCCTGTTAGACAAGAATATTATTTATTGAATGGGTCAATAATGGAAGGAATGAACAAATAAACAAATGGATGAAGTTTTCAATCACGGTGTTGTTAAAGTCCCAAGATGTCACCCAGAAAGCAACTGTAGTATTCCTTTACTCATAGCCTACAGTTGTGTGCACAACACAGGAAGGTGCGGTGAAGAAGCTGGTGTGCTGAACTCTGCTAGGTCAAGCAGGACAAGACAGGCTACTCTTTAAAAAGCAGTGGAGGCACCTTCCAACCTCCACTCCCAGGCTGCTTAGATAGAGATAGAGACTAGGCAAGTGTCTTTCTGAATTTCCCTGTGATGGTGAGGAGAACTACTATTCTCATGTAAGACTGTGATTGTCCAAACACTCTTTTTGATTGTTGAGGGCTGATTTCTTTTCTTTTCTTTTCTTTTTTTAACTCAGCGTTTTAGTTGGCATCTACTCTACAAGTAGGCCCATAGACGTTGAGACGAATATCCAATACCCAGTCATGGCTCCAAGCCTTTGCTCTCTTTACACCTGAATGTCTGTCTCTCTCATTCCCTGGCTAATTCTGCCCATCCCTCAAGGGCCAGCCCCAAGTTTTACCCAAGCCCTAGGACCTGCTTTGATATCCTCCTATGGAGATCTCCCATTACCTGGATTTTCATGGCTTGCCATCTCTGACAGTTTATGAATGTTATTGTATACCACCCTATATGGAAACTTTCATTTTTCATTTTTCACTGGGGAAGTTTGGAGTTATGGAGAGGGAACTCGAAAATACAAGGTTGAGGGTAATCAGCAGAGTCTATACCAAGTCTTAGTGTTCTCAGCAACCATCATCATATATTTTCCATGAAATGATGTCTGAATAGCATGTCTCCAAGTGGCAGTATTGTTTGGAATGTGTTTATGTCCCAGCTCTACCTCTTCTGCTAGTTACCTGTTCTTGAGAGACTTTTGTAAACTCTTCAATCTCTAATTGTGAATCTACCAAACAAGACCTCAAGCAATAGCTCTCTCCTAGGTTTGGGGTCAAGATCTATAAAATAATGCAGGTGACATGGCTCCGTGAACGAGGCCTTATGATTATCACTGGTATTGTGACAGGGTGAGTCTCAGATGGTTTTGATTTAACTGAAAATGAGACGTAGTTTTGAAGTAGACGGAGGGAGGATTTAGCTTTAAAGTTCTTCCTCATCTCAATCTGGTGTCTGTTCGTTTTTCCCATTGGAAGATTGGAGCTGTTTTCTTTCCTTCTTTCAGTTGAGGTAAGCAGAATTGGATGTTTGCAAGAAAAATTATTTGTACAAGTAGTTTCCAAACTGAATGTTCTTCATTCTATAGACTCAGATGACTTCTTGAGTTTCTCCAGCTACATGACCTGAGGCTAAAAAGAAACTGGCAAAAGATGAAAAGCAGAACATTCTCTTGTGTTCATGTATTTGGCTTCAAAGAATCACAAACCACATCACCTCTCTCCAATTTCAAGTAGCAATTTATGTGCCTGACATTTGTCTGATTGTTCATATACATCATAGTCGAACTTCTGTCTGACCTTTGTTTTCACCTACAAGTTGAATGACTTTAAACAAGACAATTTCTCTGTGTCTCAGTTTCCTCATCTGTCAGAGAGATGGTTCAAAGCTTGCGTGAGTCAGTATGTACAAGGTGATTAGCAAAGACCCTAAGGCCTAATATGAACTCAGAAATGTGAGGTATTTGAGGTGATTTTAAATATTATTTCAATGTGATCTTCTCTAGGATACCTGGTTCAACCATGCTCTGTGATAAACTGAGATGCTTGTGCTTTAGCCTCAACATGTCAAACAACTCTTCCTCTATTTGATGAGCACTTCTTGCAGACCTGTAATAACTAAACGTTTTTTTTAATCTGGAGTATGTGAGGGCTAAAATCAAAACCTGTCTTGATTCTCAGCTGTAGCTCTTTTTGTTTTGCTCCCAAACCTTCATCAAGACGACGTTTCTTCTTTTCTTCAAGAGCCATAGTAACCAAAACATTCTTAAAACTGGTCCAGTGCAGAAGACCATTCCTAGTGTCCTCTTTGCAAGGATATATTGGTTCATTTTTCATTACCATAGCAAAACACAAAGCTCAGTAAGTTCATAAAGAAAAAAAACAAACTAATTTAGTTCACAGTTCTGGGAGCCAGTAGTTCAAAATCAGGTGCTCTGGGGAGTGCCTCGCCATGAATGGCTCATTGTGGAAGTGCAGGTGGGAGCAAGAGGTCACAGGACCAGAAAACGAGAGGTGGGGCTAAGTCTCCTATTACCTCAGGATTGCCACTACTAGACTCCTCCTCTTCAAGGTGCCACCCAACACTGAGGACTTATCAGTCAACACCTTGAACCTTTAGGAAACAAACACATCTAAACCAGAGTAAGGGCTTGCAGCCAAGAAAGCTGTAATGCATTCAGGTCAAGTTCTTACGTTCACACCAACAGAACCAATGAGGTGGATGTGCTATATATAACGTGAACATCTCCCGAGGCTACAGCTATTTCCTTTTTGAATGAGGCTACATCATTTCCTATTTTCTTCTTCACTTAGGCCCGGTGAGCCTGGTATGGCAGCCAGGGCCTGTGGAGGTGTGTGGGGGCTATGTGACCTCTGAGTGACAGCACTTCCTCGAACGGCACACAGCTGAACACACATTGTCTCACACCCAAATAAGATCCCAATTTTATGGTTGATGGAGACCCTGCACATTCAGGAATTTGCCAAGCTCTATATTTACCAAGATGAAGTACTTTATATGGCTTATCATCTGTTCTAAAGGCCAGGAGGGAAAAAAATCTACTGATCAACAGAACCGTTTATCAGACTTTACTGCCAGAAAGGCCACTGCTCTCTCTGGAAAGACCCAGTGTCAAAGGCAGATCAGTGCTGGGTATCTTAAGGCTCCTGGCTGGATGGCCATAGGTAGTATTGCAAGCTGGGGAGCCACCATATGCTGAGTTTCACCTGGTGGCACAGAGAGGGCAGAGGGTCTTGAAATGCATCCTGAGGAACAAACTCCTGCTTTTGAGAGACCAGCTGTTTCTGCGTGTTCCAAACTTCCATAGTGGGGATTTCGTCTGGCAGGTAGTTAGGTTATGTTTTATTGGACTTAGCTGTGTTCAACATAGGGATGGTGAAGCGTGTCTTCCCCAAAATCCTTAGCTCAGGGCCAGAAATTATGGTAAGTTCACCTTCTGTACTAATTTTTAAAATCGTCTGATAATGGGTCTGTGACAGTCTATATGTAGTCCAGACTGTGGTGATATTTTTTATCTACCTTAAATGGGGCTGTTTGTCTTTGAATCTGTCTTCCTCTCTCTTCCTCTCTCTGTGTTCCTATCTTTCTCTCTTTTCCTCAATCATGACATCTGTGAAAAAGACAAATTTAAGTTACTTTATTTAATTCGAATAATTCTAGAGCACAGAACTACTAAGAAATACACCCAAAGTATTTTTTTAAAAAATTTAATTAGCACATATATGAATTCAGTAATTATCATTTAAAAGGGCATACATGATCTTTGACTGTTATAACTTTCATGGAAAGAGTGCCAGGACTGCTTTCCTCAGATTACAGAGCAGTCTGGAGGCTTTGGTGGCATGTTTTCTGTGTTCTGACAGACCCAAGGTCATTGAGGGACACTATAGTTTAAGCAAACCTAATTTTATACCCTCACCACTGGTCTCTTGGAAATTGAGAAATATAGAATTCTGTGGTTCATTTGTAAAATGCTGTGATCAGAGGTGAACCTGTGACTTTCACAGACAGCTATTGCCAGCTAATGGCATCCAAATTATTTTCAAGTACATCTACTTAAAAACAAAAACAAACAAATAAAACCTACCATGGGAAGAGTGTTCTCAGTCTCAGCATCTGCATCGCTTTCTCCCAAACTGAAGACAAGCATTGTTTTTCCACGAGTCTTCTCTCTGTAAAATTACTTCATTTTAAATTAATTTGAGCTCTTAAAACAACATTGAAGATAATTTTAAAAACTACTAATCAAAACTTTGGGTAAGTATGGGCCTCTTGCTTATATTAATCTTATACAAATGTGGTGTAAACTTTTTAAAATGCTGTTGGTGCAGAAATTTGAATCTAAAAGTGTTTCTGAGATTCATTTTGGCTTTGGAACAAGACAGCCTCAATATTGATGGCTGTATCTTTTCCCAAAGCTGCTTTAGAACCTTGGCAATTAAAATGTCTCATGGGAACTAGGTAGATTTAATCAGCCTAAACCAGATTTTCCCTGCTGTGAAACAGCAAAGGTCTGAATTGCTTTCAAATGTAAAGAACAGTTCACTCTCATCCATTCTGCAGTTAACCACATCCTGTCTATATTTTTTAAATAATTAAGAATGATATTACTTAAATCTTAGCGTTTATGTGCATGCGATCATTTAAAATCAATTCTGCATTTGGACCAGAAGCCTATATGGCGTGGTAGGATGTGAATTAGTCGTGGGTGCTGACAGTCCACTTCTCCTCAGTCCTCACCTCCACTATCAGCCCTTTCATCTCTCACTTCTCTCTGAAATCCTCAACTCAACATGGCTCAGTAAGTTGAAATTTGAAGAGGCTTAGCCTTCCCCCAACCCCCACTGTAGAGGCCACCACAGTTTCCTTTATGGGAATATTAAGGAGGAGAACAGAGGACATTTGTTTTTGTTTGTTTGTTTTGTTTTGTTTTGTTTTTAAACAGCAGAATGCATTTCAAGTCACGGTACACATATGGAGCACAATTTTTCATTTCTCTGGTAGAGTCACACCATTCGTGTCTTCATACATGTACCTAGGGTCGTGATGTCTTCTCATTCCACCATCTTTCCTATCCCCGTGAGAACAGAGGACATTTTTTCTGGCTAACCAACCCCTGAGATTCCTAAAAGAAAGCTTGAGGAGTACTGACCTAAGGAATCCCCAAGATTGGAACAACATTTTGGTATAAGGTTTAACATACTCAGGATAAATGTTTTTATTTAAAACAAAACTTCTAACAGTGTCATGTGTGACTCTTTTCCATGCAGAGGACTCTCAAGACAATCTCAACTCTCAGCCATACCCTGAGAGTCTTTGCTTTTGGGGGACCTGCGAGTATGATAGTCTGCATACAGATATTCATGGACACAGGAGATGCCGCACACCCCAAGGAGCATGAGTTCAGGGCCTCAAGGTTTTTATCCGCAGCCCTCTACCCATTCATGCGCTAAATGGACAAATGAGTGAGGGTTAGTTAGACTAGGGGTAGGTGCCCTCGTGTCCCCTTCCCACCACTCTAACTAGGCCTAACTGACTATTTCGTGTGATGGATTTTTGGCCCCCATTTATGCCTTTTCCTCTCTCCTTTTCCAAGGTAACAAATCATCTTTCTCAAAATATAAGTGATAAATTTGCTTAAAATAATCATAAATTAATTTTTCATTAACTGATTGATTTAAATTAAACTTTTTTAACATTTCAAAAATGAATTAAGCTCAACTTTTCTCTGGACTTTGGTTTGAGCCTCGTGGGTTTGGGGATTGTGTTTTAGGTCTAACAAATGAGAATAGTAGAAAACAAATAGGGAACCTAATAAAGTCTTGCATGGCCTTGAGGCAATATTTGATTTTCCTATAATTTAAGACTTGTTATTATTAAAGTATTTTTAGTTAATTTTTTTTTACTAAGATAGTCTTCATCTCCTTTAGGAAAAAGATACCACAGTCACCCTCTTCCGAGAGAAAATAAAGGATCAAATGAAAGTAATTAAGGTTTTATTAAAGAAATTTTAATAAACCAATTACTGCTTATGAATATGGATAATCTCAAGGAAAAGAGCCATCCTGTGCCTGGAATAAAAATAAACTATCTTTTAGGTATATTTATTATACATAATTAGTTATTTAAATGTCTTCTTAGCTAAATGTACTGTCAAAATTATATTTGGAACAGTAATCATTTTACACAGATAGAGGAAAGCTATCAAGTGCAAGTAATGAACAGAGAGATGCTATAAAACAATTTTATTACAGATTACAATCTAGAAGAAATTAGCCTATCTTCTTCAGGTAAAGTAAAATTTGTGGGTGACCATCAACCAAAATACTACATTTTAATGTTATTTTCAGATAAAAATAAGTGGAGTCACTTGTTGAGAATGAAGAATACTGAATTCAGTCTATTTCACAGTTTTTCCATGAGTTGAAAGGGTAGTATTATTTTGCCTAATTTAGAATTATCAGGGAGTTCATGTAAGGAAATTACCCAAATAAAGCACTAGAGATAAGCCTCCCAATGCTAAATGGATGAGTATTTTTCAGAGAGATAAAGTTTTCTCTGCAGGCTAAAAATAAAATTTCTATAAATTCACGGTATATAATTCCACTTAAGTGTATTTTTTATATTCTCTTTTGGATTTATTATTTGTAAAATGACATCTCACATCTACTGTTTTATTCTCTTGAGTCGTTATGTCATTTTTCTGGTATCTTGAAACTTGCTTAGAGTCCACAACATCTTATAAAGGTCATCCATACAGTTATTAATTGCTGTTTTATGTGGGTCCTATCTGGTGAGCTCCTCCTAGATATCAGGGCATATTCTGTATGCTGGGGATGCTGTGTGTGCACCGAGTGTGTTTTCCATATCATGTACACTAGACAGCATCTGCTCTCATCTAATGAGGAGGACCTTGCTGTGGGAGAGTAGCAGCTAACCTTATAGCAACTAATAGCAGAAAATCAGCACATAATGAAAAATGTGAGCTGGACACAGGGCTCTTCTGGACATCAAAGCTGGAAATCTGATACCAAGTGTCTGTATAAAAATACACTTAAATGGAGTCCTATCCCTTGAATCTACAGAAATTCTATTTTTAGCTAGAAAGGTAGTTCTGACTGATCCAGAATGCAGCAGCCACAGGTTCAGGGCTCATAGTGCAAGTGAGCTTGTGTGCTGGAGAAGACTGAAGACCACCGTGACTACAGCCTAACAACAGGAGCTACTGTGATGCCTGTGCCCAGGCCAGGGAGTTGTGTTTTGTTCCCTGATGCTCCACTGTGTCTAACAGAACCTGACACATAGGTAAATGAATGAACAAAGAATCTGATTCACCATGAACTTAGAGGCTTAGGGAAAAGCTACCACAAGCAGTTTAATTTCATTTTAAATATACTAACATTTTTAGGGGCACTTATATTAGAGTGACTAATTGCTTTCCAAAAATATCCACATTACTAATTTCTAGACCCTGCAGATGCTACTCTACATGGTGGGATTGAATTAGGGCTCTTTGCAGAATTTGATTTAATTAGGGGTCTTGAGATTATCCTGGGTTATCCAGGTAGGCTCAGTACCATCACAAGAGTCCTCATGAGAGGGAGGCAGGAGTTCAGAGTCAGAGAAGCCAATGTGATGACGGAGGCCAGGTCAGAGGGATGCCAGACCTCAAGCCAAGAGCAGGCAGCCTCCAGCAGCCTGGTAAGGCTAGAGCCTCCAGAGGTGCACCCTGCCAGCCCATGCGAGACTCCAGAACTGGAAATAAATAGCTTGTGTGCTTTAAGCCACCATGTGTTAATTTGTCAAAGTACTAATAGGAAACTAAGGCAGGCATTCCAAACTAAAGGAATTGTTTAGCCTTTTAATAAGTCCTGTGTACGTTGAATGGTGGAGTTTTAAAAGCTAAATATTTATCATTTAAATTAAAATGCGGGCTGGGATTGTGGCTCAGTGGTAGAGCGCTTGCCTCGCATGTGGGAGGCACCGGGTTCGATCCTCAGCACCGCATATAAATAAATGAATAAATAAAGGTCAATCAACAACTTAAAAAAATTTTAAATAAATAAATTAAAATGCATTGTAAATTCAGTTACAAACTTTGGCAGGATCCTCCTTCCTGTATCTTTTATGCTCTCACAATGGAACTTAGGAAGAGCAGAGAGGAGTTGGAACTTGAAAAAGATGTACAAAGCAAAAAGGGGTGGAGGATGAGCCCATTGGACAGAGGGAATGGAAAAGAAAAAGAAGGGAGGTGAACGGAGCAGGAGTCTAGGAGCAGCCAGATGGGTGGTTCTAGCTCAGGGTCTCACGAGGTTGAAGTCATTTGTTTGAAGGCTCAAGTGGGGCTGGAAGGACCACTTCAAAATCGTGCACTTGTGTGGCTACTGGCTGATGGCCTTAGTTCTTCATCACAATGGCCTCTCCATAGGGCTGCTGAGATTCCTGTGGCATGCACCTGGCTTCTCCTAAAAACAGGCCATTTCTGAGAAAGAATTGGGAGAAATCCACAATCCCTTTTTTTTTTTTTTTAAATAATCTCAAGTCATTCAGAGTCATTTCCACCATTTTCTGCTGGTCAGTAGTGAGTCACTAAATTCAGTCCTCTTATAAGATTAGGCTCCATCATTTGAAGGGAATGTCGGGAAATTTGTGGATATATCCTAAAGCACCATGGAAGAAATCAGGGAGGGGTGAATACAAATCTGAGCAAAGCACCATTTTCCATTTGTTCAGAAAGGATAACTAATAATTATGTCCAATGTCTTCTACTAATCTCTCTCCCTCCAGCCGTGTGTGTGTGTGTATGTGTGTGTGTGTTTTGTGTGTGGGTGTGTTTTGCAGGATTGATGTGGAGCTCTCTCCTGTCCCCCATGTTATATTCATTTTTATCTCAATTGCTTCTACTCTTAAGAGTACTGCTTTTAGTCTTAAGATTATTTCTTCTGTGTCTAGATATCAAAATTTCAAATGGTGCCTACTGAATTCCACCAACAGGAATTTGCCCATATTATATCCACTTAGCCCACTCTTCATATGAAAGTGAGAAATTTCTCCCTGATAGAGACATTGCCGTTCTAATAAGCTCAGCAGGAACGTGTGGGTTGGCCACAGACATGCATTAAGGTAGAAGGTTCAGAGATGTCGATCAAGTATAAGTTCATTGGAAGATGACTCACAGATGAATCCAGCCTGGAGTGAATGTGAACTAAGAAATTTCTCTCCATGCATGAGTCTGAATTATATTGCACTTGTTAATGGATTTATGAAATGCATAGGAGATAAAGATACCTCAAATTGTGTCTTTTTCATCCTCTTCTTGTCAAATATGAAATTGGGTTTTTAATTTTTCTTTAATTTTTCCTCTTCCTTCCCCTCCTTCTTACTGTTCATTAGAAAACTAAAAATTATTTCATAGAATGACTTTGAAAGAAAATATTTAATCCTTGATTTTCTGCATAAATTTTGTTTCATGTAGCATGATGTTCTCTAGTTCCATCCATTTACCTGGAAGTGCCATAATTTCATTCTTCTTAATGGCTGAGTAAGCTCCATCATTTATATATACCACATTTTTCTGTATCCCTTCATCTGTTGATGGGCATCTGGGCTGATTCCACAACTTGCTTATTGTGAGCTGTGCTGCTGTAAACATTCACGTGGCAGTATCATTATACTATGCTGATTTTAGTGCTCTTAAAAGCTATCCCAAAATAAGGTGGAGGAAGGAGGGAATCCCATGAAAATAGAAGAGAGATTAGTGGAGTAGAGGAAGGGGATGGAGGAGGAGGGAGAAGGGACAGGAAATAGGAATAATGAAGAAATGAAATTGACCAGACTAGCCTGTGTACATACATATCCCACAGTGAATTTCACTTGTGTAGCTGTAAAGTACTAACTATTAAAAGCTATAAATAAAAAAAGAATTACTTTGGATTGGTTTAAACTCAGTTCATGTCAAAACGCAAATTTTTCTCCTTTATATTTATTTTTAGAGGAATTGTGTTTTATGGCAGAACATTCCACCCATATTTTAAAACCTTTATTTGTAAGCCTCAATTTTCATGTATTGGTATTTCCAAATCAGGATTTGAGAATGAGAATGTTTCGTGTTATGTTTCAATAGAGGAACATACAAAAATGCTTTAAAGTGATGTTCTTAAAAGATACCTTCAAGCACAATGGTAGTACTAATTTCTTTTTTTTGTTGTTGTTGTTGTTACTGGAGATTAAACTCAGGGGCACTCGACCACTGAGCCACATCCCCAGCCCTGTTTTGTGGTTTATGTAGAGACAGGGTCTCACTGAGTTGCTTAGCGCCTCGCCGTTGCTGAGGCTGGCTTTGAACTCGCCATTCTCCTGTCTAAGCCTCCCTAAGTGCTGGGATTACAGGCTTGCACCACTGCACCCAACTCTAATTTCTCTTTAATGTGATTTTTAACATAAAAAAATTATTTTTCTCTAAAACCATATTTCAAGACTGAAAAATGAATGAATATAATCATCTTTATTATTTTAATGATCAAAATTTGTAAAACATTTAGTAGATGAATAAATAGCTTCATATTCTATTTTCAAAACAATAAATGCATCTACTAATATTCCTGCTATTTCAAAGTAGCCTAGATCACAAAGTATTTTGAGCACCTTCTCTATACCCTGGAGCATTTTTGTCTGCTCAGGGAAGGATCCTGATGACGGTACAAGGATGTTCACAGAGCCCATAGAGGATGGTCAACACACTGAGGAGGGTTGTACAAGGGCCAGGTAGTATATTTACTGGGCTTTGTGGACCATACAGTCTCTGTCACAAATAATGAACTCTCCCTTTGAGGACAAAAGCAACAGAAGATACACAAATTAAGAGACATGGCTATCTTCCAAAAATACTTTATTTATAAAAATAGGCAATCCAGATTTGCCCTTGAGGTAACCCTCTGCCTTATAGGACTGATTCATATACACCAGGCACCAAAAGCATTTTACTTCTGTTGCATTCACTTAAATGAAATTCCCAGTAAATGTTACTTCTAAAGACGGTTAGAAGTGTCGCTGCAGTCGTGTTTTTAGAGAACTTTATAGTCACTGTAGTAGTTGCTTATTTAGTTATTAACAGTCAGATTTGTATTATTATTGCCCTTGGTTGGGTCCACATGAGCAAGGAATATAAAAAGTTCATTCTGTATATTCATTCTACTTATCAGATGGCAGGTGAAAGCAAATCTCATCTGGTTAAAATAGATTGAGAGCTTATTAAACAAATAAGTTGGAAGTTGTTTATCTAAAGACAACTACAGTATTTTATCCCCATCTCTGCAGTGATGATACCTGTTTAGGCTGCAGGAGCAAAAAGGCTTTCATCAGTAGGGGAACAGAATAGTGTTCTGTTTATTTTTCATTTATGTAAACTATTCTGAACAATTTCCAAATGCTGTTCTAACCTGCAATGCCTGAGGACCATTTCCAGAACTAGTCTCATTTTAAAAAATACATATCTAAAAACCTAAAATGTTGCATATGTCCACAATTTTCCTTTACTCTGTCCCCGTTACTTACTGCTCCTCTCTGCCCACCGCAGGCAGGCCTTCCATGCTGCAAGCATCTCTATTTAATAAAGAAGATGCTAGGGGTCCTTCATGAGCTTGCATCCTGAGAAAACCAGACAAAGTTGTCACAAGTGACATGTTCCACCTGCTCTGTCAGTCTCCTGCTGGAGGCTGAGGTGTCCCTTTAATGGTAGCTGCTGGTATGTAGAAGCTAGGTGAATGAGGCATGCTGAGATGCTGGGTAAAACAAAGATCTTCCATCCTATTTGGAAAACCTTTCTTACCTCTTTGGTCTTGGCTACAAGTTCGGAGCTTGACTCCATCATATTTGAAGTTCACTGAAGCAGGATAAGAGCCCCAGTTCCATCAGCCCTCTTGAGCTTCGCTGTTGTTCATGATGAGACAGAGACAGTCAAGTCCTGGTTCTGCTCACTTGTCTGACTTTGACAGCACGCTTCCAGAGGGTTCAAATGCATGCGCTAAAATCAGGATCAGGCTCTAGACACTCACCCCACTGCCTCACTCCTTCCTGCTAGGACCATTCACTCCAGAAAGGACAACACTTGGGGATGAGAACCCCATTAGCCACCAACACTCTCCTTGTGTGTCTCCTGCAGGAGTCCTGTGGAATCTCTCGTCATGTGATGCACTCAAAATGCCAATCATCCAGGACGCCCTGGCAGTGTTGACCAACGCGGTGATTATCCCCCATTCAGGCTGGGAAAATTCACCTCTTCAGGATGATCGGAAAATACAGCTGCATTCATCACAGGTGCTGCGCAATGCCACTGGGTGCCTAAGGTAAGTCCTGTGGCACAAGGGCCTGCTCCTGCCATCTTCCCCAGGGTCCTCCCCGTGCCAGCTTTCATTGCTGTCTTCCTAAGAGTCTGATTGTTCTGCAAAGATGAGTGTTGATGTGGCAATGAAGTCTAAGAAGCTAACCAAAAACGTTTTTGATTCTGCACTGGACTGGGGTAGGCGTCTCCCACTGCCCTGTACCTACACCACTGTTTGACTTATTTAACATAATATTTTTTGGTCTAGAGCCAAAAACACACATTTTCATTCCAACCCAAAATAAGTCACTTTAATTGAAAACAATAGTTTTGGGTCATTTGATGTAATATCATGCATGTACAATAACCACACAGGCCAGTTGCTTGGGGAGTCTACAACAGATGTGCAGGGATCTAGTTAACTGTCTCCAGTAGCTATTTTTGTTTTTGTTGTTTTAATTCTCCATGTGACTGTGTAAGTCTGTGGTTCTTAGAAGGAGCTCTTTCATAAGGCCTGTTGTGTTGAATGCTTTTTTTAAATAATAAGAAGTTATAAATATGTGGTAATTCTCTCCCAATGCATTTTTACAAAATCATCCCCCAGACATCTATTGAGATTTCTTAGAGCCTCTTTATGCCTTGTTTAATTTTGACTCCTAGGAAAGAAAGTAATAATCAAGATATAGTTCTAAACTCTGGAACCTGTGCTCCCAAGGATGTTGCATTTTGTATCAAAGCTGGAAATCTCTGCTGGATGAGGTTAATCATGGGAGAAGGACCAAGACGGGGTGATTAAAAGCACCTCGTCATATAATCTGTACTTCAAGACTAAAATGTACAGTTGCTTTAGCTGGGCTGGTGCAAAGCTGCTATTTCTCTAACACTTTTTTGGTTTCTAGGTATAAAACACCAGTCTCTGCTGAGCAAGAATGAAATCACCTCAGTGACATTAATAATCATCATGTCATGAATATTCATAACGAAACTCTTAGTCTCATCTTGAGAGGGGCCTCTGTGTGTGAATGTGTGTGCAGAACGTGAGATAAAGAGTCAGGCCCCATGAATATCTCCACACATTCACAGCAGTGAGAACACTCTGACAATTTTGCTTTTCCTCCAGGTCACAAATTAATGAATTTTTGACATCGGTAGTCTCTAACATAAGCCAAATTTACAGTTTTCCAAAGTACCCCATTGTGGCATCAATTTTATGACTTCTTAAATTGTTACCCTTTAGAAACCTCTTACCTCACCAGGAGAAATGTAACTCCTCAAAAGCTCGAGCTGCAGATATTTCCAACCTTTTATGCCTGATCTTTCTAGATCAGTCCTTTTCACCTATTACAATTAGTTTTTCCCTCTCTGCCACCCCCTACTTACAAAGCCTGCCATGATTCCTAAGGAAGACTGTGTGTCTCCGACTCAATGGCAAAAGAGTAAAAAGCTAAATAGCTCTATCGGTTGAAATTTTGAGTACTATAGGAGTACTCAAAATTAGTACTAATTATGTCTTCTGGATGTCCGAATCAGGGGTTGGAGTGCTGCCATGAAAAGCATACACACACAGCATCACTGATGAAAAAGTAGATGAAGAAGCTAGACCAGTGCACGTCATAGGTCCCTTTTGTAAGTCCTCAGCTGAGGATGAGGTCAGAACAAGGGTAGGTCGGGCTCAGGAGACTCTCCATCCTTCTTTGCTCACACAGAGGACTCGCTTTTTCTGCTTCTGCGGACTAGAAGTGATAGTAGCATAGGAACCTCAAAAAGAGCATTTGGTTTAGAAAGAGTTCATTGTGGCCAAAGCAGATTCCCTTAGCCAAGATACAGCCAGGGCGTGTGATTTCCCGTGTTTCTGGGTTTATCAGATGAGTGACAAAGCAAAACCCATCAAAATCAGTGAAAGTTTAACTTCTCCTTTAATTTGTTTAATTCCCATTCTTCTACAAAAAGAAGTATGATTTCTCCTCTCTTATTTGTCTTTGTTTTTTGTTGGTGTTGTTTTGGTTTTGGGTATTGAACCCAGGGCACTTACCCACTGAACCACATCCCCAAACCTATTTTTATATTTCACTTAGAGACAAGGTCTTGCTCAGTTCCTGAAGCTGGCTTTCAACTTGGATCCTCCTGCCTCAGTCTCCCGAGACACAGGGATTATAGGCATGTACCACCACGCCCAGCTGTCTTCTCTTATTTGAATGTGTTTATGAATCATTCCACATTGATGATCAGGTTTGACTGGGAGAGGAAGAAAACAGCCCTAGAGAGGGCCAAATTTAAGTTATCAAAGTGTGAGTGGATATAAGGTTTCAAGGAATTCTTTTTCCATTTATTGAGAAATAATGTTGACAATATATCCAAACAGGTGTAAATGCCTACATCATGATAGAAAATTTTAGATTTTAGTATGAGTTTATTTACATTTTTGTTTTTTCTAGACACTCCTAGATCTTTTTTTTTTAATATGTTTTTAGTTGTAGATGGACACAATGTCTTTATTTTATTGTTTTGTATGTGGTGCTGAGGATTGAACCCAGGACCTCACACATGAGAGGCAAGCACTCTACCACTGAGCTACAATCCCAGCCCCGAAACTCCTAGATCTTTATCTCACTTTAAAAAAAAAAATCCTTCCTAGGCTGCTTTTGAGTAGAGTAGTTTCATCTTGTAAACATTTGCCAAACATTTAGTGTGTGCCATGGGGACCAAGGAGACAAGAGGTCCACACAGCAGCTCCTGCCCTTTAGAAACCTGTGCCTAGTGACAGAAAGGAGCATCCATACAGTTAGCCCTCATATGGCTGCTACTCTCAGGTCAATGCCATGGTTAGGGTAGCATAGGAGGAACACTGCCAAGGAAGTCACCACTTCAGCCAGGTGTAGTCAAAAATGGCTTCAAGGATCAGGTGGTATTAGGCCAGGCATGGAAAGGACTTCCCCAGTGGGTATAGTAGAAAGCATTGTGGCCAGAAAGAGCAGCTGGCATGCTCTGGCACAGCCCCGGGAGAAGTCCAGGAATTTCGAGGTACATCATCCATAGAGACTAGACTTTTAAATAAATTTCAATGATTATTATTATTTATAGAATCTCTGCCTTCCAAGGACTTCAAAGTTTTGATTCAGATATACTCAACTCATTTACGGGGTGGTACTCACTTGGCCAACATACCTCTTGCCTTAAAACACCAGTTGCTTTCTTCCTCTCCCCACTTCTTTCCTTTCTGTTTCCCTCTGCTAAGGCCTTTCTGTGGTCGAGATTGATTTGTCCCTCAGAGTTTCTGTGCTGGAAGCTTGGTCCTCAGTGTGGTGAGGTGGAGAGCTGGTGGGAAGGGACGGCTGTGGTACCTGGAGGGACCCTGCTTAGTTCCTTTGAGACAAACTTAAAAGAAGAGTGGTCCTGGCCCCGAATTTCTCTGGATCTTCCACATACACTCCTGGCCTTTGTGGTATCACTGACAGGAGGTCCTGACTGGAGGCGAAACAGATGGGGCTGGCCAGTCCTGGACTTTCAGTCTCCAAAACTGTGACCTAAATAATTCTCTCTCTCTTTTTTTTAAGAAAGTACCCAGAATCAAGTATTTGTTGTCATAACAGAAATAGTATGAGACAGAATTTAAGTACGGAATGGGCAAGTGGCTTAGACAGAGTTAGTCTCTTAACCCCACCTCAAATCTTCATTTAGAGAGAGTAATGGGTGTCCTTTTTTTTTTTTTTTTTTAAAGATAAGTCTGTACTTTAAGGAATATCCTAGACAATGACATTGACATGATTTTTCTAGTACTCAGACTCCTCCATCATTTGATGACTTTAGGAGAAGTTGATATTTTGGGCTTATCTCTTTAACTACAGTTTCAGGGATTTATAAAGAAAATGAAATATAAAAGAAAATAAAACTCTTGTCCCAGGATAGTATTTCCTAAGCCAGTGTAGTTTACCAGTCCAGAAGGGGCATACGGTAGGTAAGAGTAGATCTATCAGTTCACTATTGGAAATCATTACTCTTGATTTTTGTTCCTAGAGAGTTCAAACATGTTTATATCATCTCAGGTGAGAGGCCAAGTGCAAGATTTAAGCAGTTACTATTCTGAAAGAGATCACTTTTTTATTATATTTCAGAAAAAAAAATTTTATGAATCAAAATTTCACTGCTCCTAAATGTCCAGTTGCTCAGCAGAGAGGAATTTGAGTGAGAGAGATATGTCTGTGCCTCTGTCATCTGGAGCTGAGGAGCTGGTGCCATATTGCCTTTACCCAGCTCCAATCTCAGTAGAGTGTGTCCACCATCTTGTCCTGTCCCCTGGGCAGTGGGTGTGGTCCAGCATCCATGGCAGTGACTCTGGGGAAGGAGCCAGCTCAAGGGCACTTTCTAGAGAGAGGAGCCACTGGCCTCTGCCTTCCTTAAAGAGGCAGGAGCATCTTCATGGAAAAGTTCCGGCATGTTGACACAGCGAAAACTCAAGCACATAGGAAATATAAAATGAAAAGTTGATGCCCTTAGTCCTTTTCCATTTAAAATTCATTTTAAGTAGGAAATGGAATTTTTCTCAAGCAGATCTATCTATTTTTTCCTGAAGTATCTATCTGTCACTGAGGAAAGAGGATAGAAATGAAAAAATAATCTCTTACATTTTGTTGGAGCAGTGGGTTGATGAGGGTGATGTCAGCTGGCCTGTGGGAGGAGATGGGCGCTAGCGCTGTTGGATCAGGCACCGGACGGGGAAGGCTTCATCCTCTGCTCTGCCCGAACTCATGCTCACCTTCCTCATGTCTTCCCCCTTTTCTTGTCGTGTCTTTTGCTCCAATTCTGCCTCATTCAAGCTTTAATCTCTGATATTTAAAAATATGGTTCAGCCAGGTGCCATGGCACATGTCAGCAATCCCAGCACTTTGGGAGGCTGAGGTAAGAGGATTGTGAGTTCAAAACCAGCCTCAAGCCGGGCGCGGTGGCTCAAGCCTGTAATCCCAGTACTCAGGGAGGCTGAGACAGGAGAATCACGAGTTCAAAGCCAGCCTCAGCAATGGTGAGGTGCTAAGCAACTCAGTGAGACCCTGTCTCTACATAAAACACAAAATAGGGCTGGGGATGTGGCTCAGTGGTCGAGTGCCCCTGAGCTCAATCCCCGGTACCAAAAAAAAAAAAAAAAAAAAAAAAACCAGCCTCAGCAAAAGTGAGGCACTAAGCAACTCAGTGAGACCCTGTCTCTAAATA
>PVHX01005259.1:0-60596 GCA_004024805.1 Geosciurus inauris | reverse complement strand
AATAAAATAAAAAATAGGGCTGGGGTTGTGGCTCAGTGGTCGAATACTCCTGAGTTCAATCCCTAGTACCCAAAATAAATAAACAAATAAATAAATAAATATATGGTTCAAAATAAATGTGGCAAGGTATTAGAAAGACTTAAGATTTATATATGAAGGAGATGGTTAGTCTTTTTTTTTCATTTTATGATTAAGAACTCTTCTGGCGAAGTGATCTGTCAGGCTGTTCAGATCTTGAAATGGATTTAGTTTGGTATTCATGACTGTTTCGTTGTGCACTGTGTAATCAGATATGTCTGTTAACCTCTGGCTGGTTAGTCATCATCACCTTCAACTGAAAACACATATTGATGGCCCAGCTGAACACTGTTGAGTGAGGTCAGATGGGCTCTGCCTCGGGACAAACTCAGGTCAGCTGAGGTCAGTGTGGTGAGCTGAAAATGTCCCACAAAAATCTATGTCCACCCATAACCTCACCTTATGACCTTATTTGGAAGTAGGGCCTTTGGAAACATAGTTAATATCAGGTTGTACCAAGTCCTAAGTCCAATGATTTCCTTGTGAGAACAGCTACACAGAGAGGTGCACAGGAGGAGAGGCCAGGTGAAGACAGGCAGAGACTTGCAGGATGGAGTAGATTGCTGGAAGCTTCCATAAGCTAGGAAGAGGGAAAGGATCCTCCCCTAAGGCCTTCAGAGGCAGCATGGCCCCACCAACACCTTGATTCTGGAGTTCTAGCCTCTAGAACTGTAAGGGAATACATTTCTGTTGTTTGAAGCCAGGAATTTTGTGACACTTTGTACTGGCATCTCCAGAAAAGGACCACAGTTATCCCAGTAAGAAATGCAGAGACACCTACAAAGCCAGGTAGGTGCCTGAGGACACAGCACAGGGAGAAAAATGAGTAAATAACTCAGAGAAGAGAAATGGCCTCTCCCCAAATAGTGCCCACACATGGGGACAAACAACCCAGATAGGGACCTGTTTTGTCTGTACTCAGGCCA
Organism: Geosciurus inauris; assembly: GCA_004024805.1. Classification (NCBI taxonomy): domain Eukaryota; kingdom Metazoa; phylum Chordata; class Mammalia; order Rodentia; family Sciuridae; genus Geosciurus; species Geosciurus inauris. Next base: position 59,592 of record PVHX01005259.1, on the reverse strand, counting down.
TTCCCTTCCATGGCTCAGATACAAAACAAAGCATTATGTGTAAGCAGGACCAAGTTCTTCAAGCCCAGATATGTTTGCCTCAGCTAGAGAAGGTTCCAGCCAACCTCTGGACTGAATAAGGATCTCCCCACAGTACATCCAACTTCTGCATGTTCTGCTCTCCCTGAAGAGGCCCTTCCCTCATTCTCCTGACTTTGCGCCAGCTTCTCAAGGTGGCTTGGATTTATTTAACACTAGGGACAGCCAGAAATCATTCTGTGTTTTTACACAGGTAGTGTGACATGATATAAGTGTCATTTCTGGAAGTAACTCCAGCAGCTATGTACAGAATGAATGCTTTCTGGACTTACTGTGAAACATGGCTGCTTTTCCCCACTGAAAACATCACAGATCAATATCCTAAAGATCCCTGTCGTGGCCATTATCATCATTTCAGTGTGAGCTACAGGTAAAGCCTTGCTGGGCATCCTCTTTTTCCTGTTAATCTAAGAGGCAGCTCAATAAGAAACTGGAGTCTACATTACTATACAGCTGCACTGTGTTTAGTCATGGGTACTTAGGACTTTATCTCCAGCCCAAGCATGTGCACAAGGCTGGCTTTACTAGTTTCCCCAGCTCATTTCCCATTGCCCCAGAGCCATTTATTTATTTTTACTATTCTATTCCCATTTCAGCATCTTGTCCTAAAGGACAACAATATACAACCCTAATTTTTTCCATCTATCTTTGTGTACACAAGAATGCTATTAAGCCCGTCAAAGGAGCTGCACTATGCCTATGCTTATGAGTATAATTAAACTCAGACCCTCAATTAGTCATTTTAACCCATATAATGGATGAGTGCTTGGTCCCACAGTGCCACTAATTCTAGAGTGACCTTGAGAAAACCCCATCATAAAGTAATGCTAATGATAATCACGCTCTGCCTGGAAGGCTCCAAGGACATTTATTTTTTTCTGGTTTACTCTCGCATTAGCCACAACTAAGAAGGGGAAATAGTACTGTTTTTGTGTTAAGGTCAGATAGCTGCCAATATTTTTCATCTATACGAAAAAGTCTTAAAAGTGCTTTAAAAATGTTGCATGATGAGCTTACCCTAGTCTCAACCAGGCCAAGGGTGTGCATCACTGCTTGGAGCACTCTTTGTCCAGGGTCTCTGGAAGGGAAAGGACTTGGTCTCTGTGGTGCAAGAACAGAGGAGACGCTCACCACTTGCCCCATCCCTTCCCATCTTCCACACCCTCTCCTAAAGCAGAAGCAGCTCCTTGCTGGGCATTCTCCATGTCTGATCAACATGTCTAATATGAGGACAATGTTGCTTTCTTGAGTTGCGACTCAACAGTGAAGGCCCTCTACTGTGGTGGGAATGGAATTCACTGGGGGCATGAGCAAGGGTCTTAAGAGCTCATCAAACTGGTTGGCACCCACCAGGGCAGCTCTAGTGGGTACAAGGCTCAAACCTCCCCAGCATGTCTAGCTTGCTGACCCCAAGCCCAGCCAATAGGAGGTGGTCTATACTTGTATTAGTTTGCTCAGCTGCCATAACAGAGTACCAAGGACTGTGGCTTGAACAATAAAGATGTCTGCAAGGATGTGGAGGCTAGGAGTCTGAGTCATGTTCAGTAGGGTTGGTTCTCTGAGGTCCTTGTCCTTACTTGTAGCTTTCTGTCTTCTGCCTGTGTCTTCACGTAGCTTTCTTTGGGAGGATGTGTCCAAATTTTCTCTTCTAATAAGGATTCCTGTCAAGTTGAATTAAGACCATTGCTAAAGACTACGTTATAAATTGTTCCTTCTTTAAAGACCCAGTCTTCAAATATAGTCACATTCTGAAGGACTTCAGGTTAGGACCTCAATGTATGAATTTTAGGGAGATAAAATTCAGCCTGCAGCAATACTCTTTTTTTTTTTTTAATATTTTTTAGTTATACATGGACACAGTATCTTTATTTTGTTTATTTTTATGTGGTGCTGAGGATCGAACCCAGTGCCTCACATGTGCGAGGCAAGCGCTCTGCCACTGAGCCACAACCTCAGCCCCTGCAGCAATACTCTTAAAGTGGGTTTCCCTATTTCTTCTCACTCTAGGGAATAATTTTTAATAAATTAAAACATTCTTATGGCAAGGTCACATTGACCAATCTGAAGCACATTTGATTCATTGTACAATATAAATAAAAATCACACTTATTCTCTAACTTTAAAAAAAGCTGATGTTACCTTTTAGTCTCTATTTCCAAGAGGAGGTGATCATAAAAGTAGTCTATAGAAAATGTTCCATACATAAGCTAATACTTTAATAAGCCATAGAACTTCAGAAAAGTACCTGTATAAGGGACTTTCAGAAAAGTCCCTGTATATAAGACTATAAAGGCCAATTAATGAATCGTGAGGGTTTTTTGTATATAGTTAACTTTGATGAAATCAATAGTTTGATTCAGTGATAAAATATGATTTTTAGAAAAATCTCTACATATTCATCTTTAGTTCTAACTGTCAAATTGAATATTAAATAAAATGACCTTCAATTAAGAATCAGGTGGTCTGCATTTGCACCCCAACTTTGCAGTATCTTGTCCGGTGTCCTGAAGGAAACATGGTGTCCTGAAGGAAACCAAGGCTTTATCTTGGCCTCAGTTTCATGCCTGTGAAGGAGAGGTTTGGTCTGGAATCCTTCAAAGGATGTAAGAGAAAATGTAAGCACAGTTGGGATATTTGCTGGTTGGCCCTAGGCATTCTCTGAGTGAGGATCCAAGAGACATATCCCCAAGTGGGCATCCGCACTGATACTCAGTGTCCCCAAGTGGGGTCTCTCCATGGAGTACCGTGGCTCTGAGGTCTAGCTGTGACCTTACGGTATACTACTACTGGACCTTGAAACTGCAAGACCATCAGGACGAAATTAGTTTTTGACTAAGCCCCTTCTAGAAGCCCATTCTGATGTTATGTTTCTATGATATGCATGCTGCCTAATGCAGCTGTCCCAGTAATCCAGTGAGGCAGGAATTCTGATCCTGTTTTACAGTTCCAGAGCTGATGCTCATAGAATAAGCATAACTTCCCCAAGACATACAGCTTCTAAGTGACAGAAGGGTATGTGTGAAGCCCAGATTGCATGATGGCACTATGAGGTTCCTTCCACTCTGCCATGTTCCACGAGACAGAGACAAGTGATGCCCCAGGACATGTGTGTATGTTTCTTTACAGTGAGAGCTGATTTGATGCTCAGTCCAGATCCTTGGTCTAACCACCAAGTTGGAATTAGCAAGCCATGCAAGAAATTTACTTAGGGAAAACACCTGAGAGGGAAATGGGAGGGAAGCAAAGGAACTAGAAGAGCCATGAAACCATAGCTCAGGTCTGACCCCAAGTTAAAGAAACAAGGAAAGAAGGAAGGGAGGAAGGAAAGGAAGTGTGTTGGTTAGGTGTTCCTCACTGTGACAAAAATACTGACAAGAACAACTCAGAGGAGGAAACATTTATTTTGAACTCACGGTTTCAGAGATTCACTCCTTGGTTGGTCGACTCCATTGCTGTGGGCCTGAGCTAAGGTGGAGCATTGTGGCAGAAGGCAGAGGAAAGCTGCTCATCTCATGGTGTCCAGCAAGCAGAGGGAGATAAGATATAACCCCCACGGGCATGTCCCCAATGACCCACCTCCTTTAGTCATGCCCCATCTGCCTTCAGTTACCACCCAGAGAGTCCTTTTAGATTATTAATCTATCAAATGAACTAATCCACCCACTAGGTCATCGCTCACATAATCTAACCATTTCACCTCTGAACATTCCTTCATTAACACAGGAACTTTTGGGAAACACTCATATTCTAACCATAACCTAAGGAAGGAAAAGAAGGAAAGGCAGGTGAGCAGGCAGTGGAATGTCTTAGACTTAGGCAGAATTTAGCAAGACCGTTGGAGAGTTCTTGAGCCCAGTTACCCTTCAAATGAACCATCTCTCCCAGGAGCCAGTCCACCTTGCCACTGATCTCATCTCTGGCTGGGACCATGCATGCAAAAGGAAGCCTTAGCATGAAAGAAGACACAGGAATGGACTTCTGAGCAGCCAGAGCCCATCAGCCAATGGCACTCCTGCAATCAGTAATCTGAGTGGTGCATTTTCATAGGTGATGACGCGTCAGCTAATTTTTTACTATATACTTCCCTTCTCTATACGCTAAGCTAATAAAATTCTGCTTTATAATCAGGAAGCTACTTGATAAAATATAAACAAGAATTGCATCAACTAAAAGTTTTGTTCTTTCAGGGTATATTCTTTCAGACACCTACCCTGTGCCAGGCCCTGTGGTAGGTGCTGCAGCCATGATGGAAAGCAGATGATCCATGGAATTTGTTGTTGGAAACTCTGCGGAATGTCATGAAAATAAGACAGCCTGATGCATGGGTCCACATATGGCTGTCCCAGAGTGGACAAGTTGGGGTGTTTTCCCAAATTAGTACCTCAAGAGATGATAATATTGTTTAATTTCCATGGCTTATCAACAACTTCTTATGATACATTTTTTTCTTTACACATATAAAAGTTTTTTGCCTTTAACTAGTTTACAATTTATATCTTAGAGCTCCTGAGCTTTCCATCTTTAGGATTAGCATCTCCTTATCATTTCCATTAGGAAAAGGATGAAAGGTTTTTTCCACCCCTCCAAGTCTTCAGAAGATATTCCCATCCCCCAAAAGGACGACTATAATTGTGCAAAGTTCTTTCTGGTATTTACATTTCCTGGAAGAGTAATAGGGATCATTTCTTCCCAATTATGTTTCTTCTCTAAGCTAGAAAAATGAATATAATGATTTAACTTAAATAGAAGTGATGATTATAAAATATCCGTCCAACTATTCTATTTTAAAGTCTCTATAACTTATTTCTGAAAATTTAATCTACTTAATTATGAAATCTTATAGGCTCTAACTAAAATTTGTTTCATATTATTTATTCTATAATTTGTAAATATGGGCTTTTTTAAAAAAATAAAGAACAAATATTAAATTTTATCTTTTGGCTGTGAATTCTCATTTTGCCTATCAGAATATGAGTATTTAGATCTTTCCATTAGTATGAAGAAATGACTTCCCTTAAGAAAAGTTTCAATTAAAAGTTCAGTTAATTCCCCATTGGTATACCCTGATGTTTAATATTTATTCCTAGAAAACATTGGTTTACATAGCGTTAGATCCTTGATAAATAAAAAGCTGATTCATTCCTAAAATTCTTCATAACTTCTTGATATTAAAACTGTAATTTTTCTCCCCCGCTGTCCCCCAGATCACATTACATTGCATAAAGAGTAGCTTCTGTGGAAGAGAAACAAAGAAATAAATTAACCATAAATTAAAGAAAGAGCTTGCCAAACAGTTTCACTTATGGCACACATACTAAGCCCCTGCAGTCTTTTTACCCATCTGCTTTCATGCCATTTGTCCTTTCTCTAGTCAGAGTGGCATTTTAAAATAAAGTCAGAAAGGGAAGCTACTGGGGAATGAAATTGATCAGATTATGTTATGTTCATGCACAAATATGGTGTAATGCATCCACTATTATAATATCTAATTTTACTGCACCAATTAAAATAAATAAATTAAATAACAGAAGTCATTACCAGAATTGGGACAAAACAATCGATGAGGTGATTGCATGAATAGTCAGCAGAGTGCAGGTGGAGCTTCCTCCATCCAAGTCAGATGGAAGTCCTCAGCTTGCAAGTGTGAACTCTCCTGAAAGAAAAGAAACATGAGCCATGAGAGCCACAGAAAGCACTCAGCGGGCACCTGTTCAGGGGTCCCTGCCCTCTACACACTGTGTAGTAAATGCAGAATGAAGAGCTGGGTGCTCAAGTTCATGCTGCACACTGTTGACTCTGTTGCCCCGTCATGGTCTCTTTCTTGAGCCTGGTGGACCCTTAATTAACCAAGAATATTTTGCATTAAATTTTCATTGTTCTTAGTTGACACAATATTTGGAATAAAAGAGTAGAAAGTCGGGGCTGGGATTGTAGCTCAGCGGTAGAGCGCCTGCCTCGCATGCGTGAGGTCCTGCGTTTGATCCTCAGAACCACATACAAAGCAATAAAATAAAGACATTGTGTCCATCTACAACTAAAAAAATACTTTAAAAAAAAGGAGTAGAAAGTCTCGGGTTGCTCTTCTGTCCTCATGGGTCCCCTTTCAGGGTTAATGACTTCCTCACGTGGGCTTACAGAAGTCCACAGGAGTTACACTGGGGCTTGGATTGGACGGATAGCTGCAGGGAGAAGGCTGATCAGCGAGTCTGGTTCCCTTGGTCCCTCTGGTTCTGGGTTTCTCTCAATCAGCCTTTGCAGCTGTGCTGTGGAGGAGGAAGGTGTAGGGTCTCCGAACATGACTGCTGATGGTGGGTGGGGATTTCACAGGAAGCAGAGGTGTCCTTCGGGTGAGCAGTGGGCACCAGCACTGGGTTCCTCCCTGACACAACGGAGCCCGGGATGCGTTTCTCTGACGGACTCATCATCATCTCATACAAAGCTGCTCATTCTGGAAACAGGAAGCTCCTGAATGTAGGGATCCTTATTCCTCCATTCTTAGCTGAAGTTCTTGTTCTGAATTAACAGGAGTTTCTGGAAATACCCATTAAAAAGTTTTCCTGAAGTACAAGAGCCCAAGGGAGGACAGCTCTGCCCAGGTTTCATGCTCAGTCTGCATGTTCTTGCCTGGGAAAGCTTTAAGCAAAGAAGCAGCATTTAGCAACGTTGTGTGCACATGAGTTGACAGCCCTCCACACTGGACTGTCAGGACACTCTGTTTCTCTGTCTGTGTTATGAATTCATTTTTCAGTTGTTCAGTCGGCTAAGTGAAAGAACAGATATGCCAGGACTTCAGATTAACCCCACGTCCTACTTTATTGTTCCATAGAGGTACAAATACATCATTAGTCCCCATTAACAGGCTCTAAACCAGCAAGAAAGATGTGCCGTGGATGCACTGATAGGAGTTAATGAATCCCTACAACTAATTACTTTTCTCTTAAGGTAACTTGTTACCAGAAAGTAGCTGTGTTAGCACAAAGGTTTTTATGTGAGAATGGCCATACTCAGGAAGAGGCAAGCTGATTAATCATCCCCTATAATTCTCCGTAATAGTCCTATCTGGGCTTGCATGTCCAGAGCATTGTTATTCCTGGGGCTACATTTAGCTTGACCTTATTTTGGACCTACAATGTAATTGCTAATTGTAGGCTAATTTATATAAACAAACAAGGCTTCTTCCAAATGAGTGTTGTCACCAGGTCTGGGACTTAATGCTCTTGTAACTCTCTATGCACAAGTTTGGGTCAGGTGGTTGAAGAAAATGAAGCTCACTGCAAAACATAATTATTTCAAATCAGAACAAAAAACAAACATGTCCTTTTAAGGCCTGCCAGGAGGCATGGTGTGTGGCCACATTGAGTGAGTGTTCACACCTTCCTTCCGGAGGAGACTGACTTTAGTCCTTTGCTCAGAATCTGGCAGGCCCTGAAGGGTGGTCTCTCTCTCCTTAAAGTGTATGATAGCAGTGCTGATAAGCTTCTTTCTAGAACAGAAAGGAACTTTACTTATTTCTCCTCTGCAGGCAGCACTGTCATCTTGGCTAGCAAACATGATTAAATGTCATTTGTCCTTGACCCCTGTCACTCCTAAGCAGCTGAAATAGATTAAGAGGCCGGCACTTCCTAAATCAGATGGAGCGGAATGTCCTCAGCCGGACCTGCAGTAATAGGCTTACAAAGGAACTGATGCCGGAGTTTATTAGGACTTTCCAGGGCTTATTCCTATTTGAGGGGAGATTATTGAGACAGATTATCCTCTTGTTTCCTCTCAAGCACCCAGCCAGGATGCTCTGCAGGCTTCAGTAGACAGCGGACCTGAGATCCTCCCATGGGGGCCCCAAAGATACGAAAACTGAGCATGCAGTACCCAAGTGTCCAGATGACTACTGGGGACAGGGATGCTGTTGGAGAAAAGGGTCCCCTTACTTCTCACCTCTCAGGCTTCCTCCTCTCTCTTTAGAAACTTACTGAGCTATGAAGACTTTAATGCAGAAGAAGCCAAAGGCCAAGGAGCATCATGAACCATGGAGATCAGATTATCCTGGCCTGTGAGCCAATCTGACCAACAGAAACAATGAGAACCTCTGCCCAGGGGACACTTGTTTTGGTTCTGTCACAAACCCCTCCCCTTAGTCATTTTCTCCCCTTCCTTCATTTTTCTTTTATTAATAATTTTTTTAAAAAACTTAGATGAAGTTCACATAACAAAGCTAACCATTTTAAAGTGAACAAATCAAAGGAATGTAGCCTATTAAAAGGTAGTACAAACCACCTTTATCTGATTCCAAAAGATATTCATTACCCCAAAGAAACCCCCATAGCCACTAAGTAGTTACCCCCGTATCCTTCCCCTAGACCCTGGTGCACTGTCTCTATGGAATTACCTGCATATGGAATACTCTGCATATTTCATAGGAATACAATCGCAACATATAGGGCTTTTGACTGGCTTTTTTCACTTAGCATAATGTGTTCAAGATTCATCCATATTGTAGTGTTTCAGTACTTCACTCTTTTGTGGCTGAATAACACAATGTTAGCTTTGTTATTTGGATATACCACATTTTATGTATGTGCTCATTCATTGATGGACGTTGGCCTGTGTCCCCTCTCGGGCTGCTGTCAGTAGTGCTTTATTAACAAATAACGCACTATTGTGTTTGTCTTCAGTTCTTCTGGGTAGTTAATGAGGAGCAGAGTTGCTGGATCTCATATAACTGTATGAACAACAGCCTTTCAAGTCACCAACAAACTGTTTTGCAAAGCTCTTCCATACACTTTCTGGTGTGTCCTCCATCATGTCTTTGAGTTCAGACTCCTCTTTTTCACTCATTATCTTCCTTTTCATTTATCTTCATATCAGAGAAGGTTTTGCCCCATTTAGTGGATTACTGGGGTGACTGCCTTTGTATCACTCACCCAGAGTCCATGTTTTCAATAGGAGCCCATTGCCTCTGCTCTATGCAGTGAGAGCTTCCCCCCCCCCTTTTTTTAATTTGTTCTAATTAGTTATACATGACAGTAGAATGCACTTTGACACATCCTACATAAATGGAGTATAGCTTCTCATTCTTCTGGTTGTCCATCATGTAGACTCACACCAGTCATGTAATTATATATGTACATAGGTAATAATGTCCAGTTCATTCTACCATCCTTTCTACTCCCATACCCCCTCCCCTTCCTTCACTCCCCTCTGCCTGATCCAAAGTACGTCTGTTTTTCCCTAGCTCCCTGCCACCTTATTGTGAATTAGCATCCTCATATCAGAGAAAACATTTGGCCTTTGGATTTTTGGGATTGGCTTATTTTTGCTTAGCATGATATTCTCCAACTCCATCCATTTACCAGTAAATGCCATCATTTCATTCTTCTTTAAGGCTGAGTAATATTCCATTGTGTATATATACCACATTTTCTTTACCATTTATCTGTTGAAAGATACCTAGGTTGGTTTCATAGTTTGGCTATTGTGAATTGAGCTGCTATAAACATTGATGTGTCTGGGTTACAGTAGTATGCTGATCTTAAGTCCTTTGTATATAAACCAAGGAGTGGGATAGCTGGGTCAAATGGCAGTTCCATTCCAAGTTTTCTGAGGATCTCCATCAGTGAGATCTTTTTTGCCTCAGAGTGTTCACACATGACTCCCAACATGCCGAGAACTTCATTCTCACCTCTTTACCTTTTGATCAGCTTAAATGATCCCTGTTCAGAGATACTTCCCTTGCCAATTTGCTCCCACATTAATCTGTGCTGCTTCGAGGAATTTCCAAGGGCTCCTGCTCCGGTCCTTCTGGTGATTTGGAATGCCGTCCTTGCCTGTGTGCTAGTGTTGGAACTCAGTGCTCCACCAGCTACCTTCCCATACATGAGAGACTCGCACCTTAATTGTCATCCAGGCCCTTTCTCTACGACAATATCTGGTACCTTGTAGACCCCTGGTAAGTAACTGCTAAATAAACGAGTGAGTGATGATTGAGGAAATGGCCCTTCCCTTGCTGCTGGAGAGGAGCTATCTGAGGCCCATCCAGTGCTCACTGTCACCAAGGCAAAGGACTTTTCTACTCTGCTTGTCCCTCATGGGATCTTTCCAATGGCAGAGATGGTATTACAGCGTGGCCACCCCTTTCCACGTGAGACTTGTTCCTTGGTTAGACCCACATGCCTACTTGTTTCCTGATATTTCTGCCAAGTAAAAACAACTTCTCAATTATTTTTGTCAAACAGAAGACTGCCTTTCTCTTGGACAGCTGTCACTGGCCAGTTGAGTACATTTTGTCTCAGCAGTTCGCTCAGATTGCTCCTGGTTCTTACGATACTCGATTCCTCGCCTGCCTCATTTGGAGGAAGCTGTTGGACTGCCATCGTAACAGTACTGTCGAAAAATCAATAAATAATATCACTAGAGTGCTTTGTATATATAACAAACCCTCTTTAACATTTCTGATCATTCTTTAATCCTCAGGACAGCCTTACAAATGCTTTGTTCTTCTCCAACTTTAAATAAGAAAAAAACTTACCTGGTTAGCAATTTGTCCTGGAGCTTTAGGAGGGAAACCATGATCCGAGCTTCCAACCTGGGCCTTCCTCATGGTGCTGCCTTGAGTGCCAGCCTGTCCTGGCTCATCACTGTGGTCAGCTACCCCCCGCCCCATCCAATAAGCAGAGCAGCTGTAACCATCTCATATTCTTCTTCTTGGCCAAGAGCTAAATCCACAGCTTGGATAAAATGGATTATCACTCTTACTTTGCTCAAGTATATATTGAATTTCTAGTATGTGCCCAGGATTTTGCTGGGTACCATAGAAACAAAGATAAGACATGATATTTATGACCTAAAATAAGACAGGAAAACCTGACCCATGTCCATAATGAATATCCGTAGTGCCATTAAAAAACACCATGTAGAACTAGGAGAACCTCAGTGAGGGAACCATGAGTTCACCTGCTGAACGCACAAAAGGACACCCACAGGTGAAGGTCTTGCTGATGAGGGAGGGAGGGCAGGTGAGGAGCAGAGGAGAACAGTCCAGGCTGAAGATTCCAGGTACAGGAGGAGCACAGTTCCTGTCTGATGTTTGAGGACTGGCAAGTGGCTAGCCAGGGGACATCGACAAGGAGGGGCCTGAGAGGGGACAGGGTAGTGGGAGTTGAGGGTTAAGAATGTCAGGAAGGAGGGTCCTGTCTCTGTAGGCTATGTAGAACCATGAAGCTTGACTAGCAGGAAGAGATGCTTGGCCTCTTGGGCTCTAGAAATGTAGCAGTGCTCACGGGTGGAGAAGGAGGCAGAGGAGTGTTCAGGGGGTGGCATGGGGCTGACAGAGGGGCAGGAGGGACCCAGGACAGTGCTGAGCCCCTTTGCTGATCCTGGACTGTGTCCTAAAAACTACAGAAAGAGCATCAGTCAGAGGCACTATCTTTGAGGTGGATGTGATGTTGATATGAGATAAAATCCAAGTGTATAGGAGCCGCATTCATTCCAGATCTGACTGCAAACCCTTGGCTGTGTGATCTCGGGTCACTGAGGCAACCTCTCTGTGTCTCAGCTTCTTTATCTATAAATGAGAATGGGCCTGTTGTGCAGGGTGGGTTGAGGATACAGTGAGGGGGAATGAGCTATAGCAGGTTGGAGCCCATCTTTACTTAAAATTGTGATAATTCATCACGGATTTTTTGCATTGATTTTGATGAAAAGTTATTTCATTAAAATATTATTTATCACAACACTGTGATCATACTTAACACTACTGACTATATAAAAATGGTTAAGAAGGTAATTTTGTGTCTTTTTTACCCAAATTTTGAGTCATGTACATTATAATAATTAATGGCTTTTTAGTGCCCTCTTAGCATTCTTAGCTGTAAACAGACTCTTGAGTTTCCATGTGTTTTCTTTGTCATATTTTTCAACTAGTCCTGAACTTGGGAGAAGAAAAGTGTTTGATTATTGGGCTGCCAAATAAATCCTTGAGCATGAGTGATGATAACATGTGATCATACATGTGCTGGAATGAGCAGAAGTCAGGGGGAAAGAGGAGGGAGGAGGAATAGAGGTCTGTTACTTCAGACGTCCTCTCCAGGCCGACAAAGACAGCCCACTAAACAGATCCAGAAACTGAGTATCAGAGAGTCTAAATATATTGTGAAAAGCCAAGCAGATAAAAAGAGTCAAAACGTTGTAATCCCAGCACTTTGGGAGGCTGAGACAGGAGAATCGCGAGTTCAAAGCCAGCCTCAGCAATGGTGAGACGCTAAGCAACTCAGTGAGACCCTGTCTCTACATAAACCACAAAACAGGGCTGGGGATGTGGCTCAGTGGTCGAGTGCCCCTGAGTTCAATCCCTGGTACCAAAAAAAAAAAAAGTCAAATCATCACATCAGGGTTCTCTACTGCCCCAGGTTGCCTTAGGGAGTAAAAAATATTTTCATTACTTATAAACAAGTGATGATATGTATAAGCACTGTATTAGAGAAATTCAGGACCTGCCAAGGTGGAGTAGAGATGTATTCCTGATGCTCCTCTTGCTCTTCATACCTCTTTCTGGCTCTTCCAGAATGGCCACTGCATTCAACTCCAGACTTTCTTGTTTGAAATTCCTATAACATGCTTGCGATAGGAATGTTATCTTGGTCTGTTTCTAATTTCGCAGTGGAATAGAGGTTAAGAAGGAACAGGCGCCAGGAGAATGTTCTGTGGCTGGCTTTCCTTTTTATCTCCCTTCTGTACATTAACAGTGGCATCATTTAATCCTTCATTTTCCTTTTCATTTTATCAAGTTATCATCTATTTGACAGGCAAAGAAATCAGTCACAAGCAGTTATGCATATTCATTCACAGACCCAAACTGGCTGTGGATGAAGATAGGCACCGTGGAGGACTGCCTGCTGCCAGTCTGGGCTCCTGAGTGCAGACACAGTGGCCGAGGCACCTATGTGATTGCTCTTGACCATCATCAGAGTCTTTCTTCGCATTGCCATCTTTCGTGGCTGCTCATTCTTCCTCCAGCCTGTGTTTGTGTGTATTCAAACACCAGCCCTTCGAGTCAATCCTTAGTAGATCTGCATCTGCTCTTAGGATAATTAAGCATCCCTGAAGGATATTTTTACCGAAGTTGACTTCCAAAGATTGGAGCCCCTACCTTCTAGCTTTAGCCCTTTTATTTACCCAAAACTCTCAAGAGGGAACTCTGAGCGCTCAGGAACGAGGTACAGTTAATCACCTCAACATGCAATTATCATTAATTACTCTGACCTTTTTCTACTATTGTATCCACCAACACTTCACAAAATGAAAAAAACAACAGTCTTGCATGTATATGCTTTTAAAGCAACCAAACAACACGAAAGGAATCAAGTAAGCCTGCCTTTCTTCCCTCACCTTCCCAACCTAGAAGTAAATCAGTTAACTGTTTTATGTGTACATTCCAGAAAATGTATGTGTTTGTGGTTTGGGGTATTTTGTTTTGGGGGGCTTTTTTATTTGTTGTTTGTTTTTGGTAAATCCAATATGCATCAACTTAAATCTATGTAAATACTCTCCCCAGCACTGGAAAATCTACTAGAAAAAGGTAGATTATCCTATACATTCCATGAACTTGGGACAGAGTCTGTATTTCCATATCCTTTTTCCCATTGCTTATCCTAAGGAGCATCGCTAATTTTTCTGTAGCTGGGAATGAATGGGCTCTCCTCTTATCCTTTCCCAGGTGAGTTTGTCTTCACACTAGGAACTGAAAATGCTAGCAAATATAGACACAGGTGTCCCCTCAATACTTAGTTCTTGGGAATCATTAGTAAGATTCACAAGCAAGAGTGAACTTTAATTTATTAGCACATATAATGATAGAAAACAACTTCAGTTTGTGGTTTGCAAACAATTATTAGAATAAAGGTTTAGAATGTTGTCAGACTCACACCAACCTCCATGTTCTCAGGCCTCACTAACAACATCAGGATGCGGAAAGTCACGAGGCACAGGGAGGCAGCAAGAGGCTTGCTCTGCCATTGCATCTTGGGGTCCCCCTGCTGTGTCAGGACTTGCAGTGACCCAGTTAGTGACCTTGAAAAATGGTGGGCATTTGCATCCCTCCCACAATGGAGCCTATGTTGGCAGGGAACCCCAAAGACAGTTTGCATGAATCCCAGCAACCTGCACATATATTGTCTTGCTTGACAAAAGCAATTTTGAAGATGTAAGAATAAGGGGCCTTGAGATGGGAGACTCACAAATTTTTGGCATGGGCCCAATCTAAGCCCTCAGAAGCAGAGACCTTTCTCTGGCTGGAGTCAGAGAAATTCTTAATAATGAAAGATTTGATGTACCATTGCTGGCTTTAAAGATGGAGAAAGCCAGCCATATACCACGGAATATGGCAGCCCATGGGAACTGGGAAAGTCTTCAGCCAACAGCCAGAAAGGAATCGGGGATTTCAGTCCCACGACCACAAAGAACTAAATTCTCTCAGTATGCTGAATAAGCAAGGAAATACATCATCGCCTGGAGCTGGGAAAGGATCTCAGTCCTGCTGACACCTTGACATTAGCCCTGGAGACCCATGATGGGCTTCTTACCAGTGAGAAGGGAATACTATCATGTTTTAGTCAGCTTTTCGCTACTGTGACTAAAAGACCAACCAAAACAATTGTAGAGGAGGAAAAGTTTATTTGGAGGCCCACAGTTTCAGAGGTCTCAATCTATAGACAGCTGGCTCTGTTCCTCAGGGCTCAGGGTAAGGCAGAACATCATGGTGGAAGAGTGTAATGCAGGGAAGCAGCTCACATGATGATCAGAAAGCAGAGAGAGAGAAACGCCACTTGCTGGATACAAAATATATACCCCAAAGGCACGTCTCCAATGCCACCTCCTCCAGCCACACCCTGCCCACCTTCAGTTACCACTCAGTTAATCCCATAAGGGAATTAATTCACTGATGGGGTTAAGGCTTTTATAACCCAGTCGTTTCTCTGCTGAACTTCCTTGCATTAAAGTCTCACATGAGTCTTTGGGGGACACCTCACATCTAAACCATACCGTGTAACATGATGAAGTTGTGTTGTTTTAAGCTGCAGATGAGAAATAATTTGATTATGGTGATAATGCATAGTTCCTTGGGTTGTTAAATACCTCCTGTTTCCTATCTGGATAGATACCTTACTTTGATGGTATTTTCCATAGGCAATACTGGACATTGGGAATACTCCCAATGAAGCGTTCCACACATAGATAATGACTTGCTTTCTAGAAAATATCATTGTTGTATTTGCTAGGGGTCTGTCTTTAGCATGCCTAACTCATCACCAATCACCTGCTTTCCTTTTCAAAAACATTCTCCCTCTCATTCCAAAGCCAGAGGGCATCACAGGCCTACTCTTTACTTGTCTTTTCCTAATTTAGTTCTCAAATGTTTATCTACAACTACGAGAAAAAAGTAAATCAAGGCTTGGAGTGTTGCCCTGTTAAGTTTATCAGGATCAAGCTCGTTCTTGCACATGGAAAGACAAGGAAATATGAGGCAATTCCTGAACCATTCAGGGCCTGCATACTATTTATAGTCTTTTCCAAATCATAACTTCCTTTAGACAATGATGCAACTGCTTGACTAAGCTGGTATGAAGAAAAAAGGAGAGAGAGTTGTGTAATTTTATACCAAAGTTTATAAGTTTCTGACTTAGGAGCAACATTTCATCAATAAAATTGAGACAATGCCTGTTAGGAAGTAGAAATAGAACAATGGATGGTTAAACCCTCACAGCTCCTGTCATTCATCCCTTCTGACAAATCTAGGGCAAGTTTAGTATTTCTGATATTTGATTAGGGATACAATCTTTGCAGTTCAACAAATATTTATCAAGTGCCACATCAGGCACTGTGATAGATGCTGATGACCTGGTTAAGAAGAAAGGCACATTCTCTGTTTGTCTGCATCTGCAGGAAGGAAACAGTGAGTGGGGTGGGGATGGGGAAAGGCAGCCTTGAGTGAGCGGATGAGCCTTGGGAAGGACTTTGAGTTTGACTCTGAGTGAAATGGAACAAAGTGGGGGGGACTCAAGCTCCAGTGGACATTTTCAGAGAATCACTACAGCTGTGTGGAGCCTCCTGGGGAGGTGGGGAGTGAGGGAAGAGGCAGGAGGACCAAGGACAGAAGATCATGATGTGTGTACAAGGCGGTGGCCTGGGGGATGCTGGAAGTACTTTGCAGTTGGAACTGACTTGATCTACTAAGTGACTGGGTGAGAGTGTGTAGGAAAGAGAGAGAGCCGAAGGTGGACCACACCCAGGCGGGTTAAGTAGGGTTTTAGTGCATGATGACCTAACCATTAAGGAAACCCCAAATCAGCCACCAGTTGGCACTAACCCACTTTATCCCCATTTCACTTTTACCTGTCTTTTCCCCCCCTTGATTTTTTCATTTTCTCCTCTTGGGAATCTCTTGATCACTGTAGTTGTGAATATGCTTTGCACCATTTAATTTTGCTCTTCTTCTTCTTTTCCTATTCATCACCAATTTAACTCAAAGTCTCCATGGCAAAGGAAACTAAGAATTAAAAAAAAAAAAAACTAACAAAAAGGCTGACTGTCTTTGTGCAGAGTGCTATAACAGAATATGTTAGTCTGGGTAATCTGTAAGCAAGATTAATTTTTGCTCAGTTCTAGAGACTGGGAAGTCCAAGGCCAAGGAGCTGGCAGATTCAGTGTCTGGGGAGGCCTTACTCCTTGCTTCAAAAATGTGGCCTTTAGGCAGGCGCGGTAGCACACGCCTGTAATCCCAGCCTCTTGGGAGGCTGAGGCAGGAGGATTGTGAGTTCAAAGCCAGCCTCAGCAACAGTGAGGTGCTAAGGAACTCAGTGAGACCCTGTCTCTAAAATACAAAATAGGGCTGGGGATGTGGCTCAGTGGTCAAGTGCCCCTGAATTCAATCCCTGGTACCCCCCCAAAAACAGGGCCTTTATGTACCCACACATAATAGAAGGGGCAAATGAATCAATTGCATTCATGAGGGCTCCACCATCAACCTGATCATTTCCCAAAGGCTCTCATCTCTTAATACCATGACCTTGGGGGTTCATTTTCAACACATGTATTTTGGGAGACAGAGCATTCAGAACTTAGCATTTGCCGATGCTGACTGCCCCCATGATACATTTCAGATGGAGGATGGGTTACAGTTGTGGTTTAAGCTTATCACACAGTAAGTGACCAGTGCAAGTCAGGAGGGCTGACCACAGCCACACTGTCTTGAGGAGTGTCCATGGGGAAAAAGGACAAAGCACCGTTGTTCTAAGACTGCAGCAATTCTAAATTTCTTCCAGTAGAGTAACCTGGCACTATTTATTTTATTTTTAGCATTCTGAATAAATACTCCATGATGAGTATTTGTAATTAAAATTGAAATAGTGCAGTGTGTTTCTCAGAGAATTTTAGCAAATTACTGGATTAAGTGAAGTCATTTGATCATAGGTCTACTATTCTAATTGTTAGTATACTTGCATGATATATAAGATTCCTTTCCCTGCGTCCTTCTTATACAAAAATGAAATCTACTGTGTCTCTTCAATAACTGTTTTGCTTTCAAATGTTCAACACATCCCTGAGACCTTTCCATTTTGTACATATAGTGGATTGGTCATAAGGGGAATAAAATGAGCATTAGAAAAATCTTGATTCTCTAGCTTTTGGTTTCTAGATTCTTCCTATGGGGCATGGATGGCTTGGTGTTTTTCCATGAAGTCTTTTCATGCACCTTGTACTGAAGTTCTCGGAATCATTGTCACTTGCATAGAGCAGTAGATGTGAATGTCAAATGTGCCCTGGGCAGAGGGTGGAGGGCAAAAGTCTTCCCTTTTGTTTTTCAGTTGTCCTGAAGATGGCTACCAAGCTGCTTAAGGATACAGCTTTTACATAAAAATCTTCACACTTTCTCAAAACAAAAAAGAGTGACTAGTGGGGTAGCAGATTAAAAGCCCTTAGACGGCAGCTCGTGTTCCTTGCTGAGAGGACAGGCAGTGGGACTCAACTTTTCATGGCCACCTTGTGACCTGTTCTTAATGGTGTTCTATGGCTCCTCAGTGTCTTTGCAGTTTGACCTTTTTATGCAGCTTTATAATTCTTGGGTTTTTGAAGCACTGCTCCCTGTGCTTCTAAAGTAGTAAAAGGAAATTGTGCACCCAGTGGGGCCATTACCCGGTACTCGTTCTGAGTGCAAGCCATCTGGTAGCAGTAAACCAGGAAGAGTCATTCTGGGGTGTAGCCTAGGGTTGGGGAGGAGCTTGTCTAGATTGCCATTCCTGCAACAGGAGGCTTCTGAAAATCAGGATGACTGCCTCTCATCTTGTTATTACAGAGCATCTAAAATGCCCTTGTATGAAGACACAAAGTCGATCCAAAAGTTTTGGAATACTTTAACAGAAATGTTAAAACGAACAGTTACAGTAAATATTTGGTGATTTTTTTTTTTTTTTTTTTTTGGTCTTATGTGAATGCAGTAGTTGTCCGTTGCGACTATGATAAATTGTTACAATCTTAATGACTTAGGACAAGGGAAGTTCATTACCTCAGAGTTCCACACACCAGACGTCCAGGGGGCTTGGTTAGTTTCTCTGCTTGGAATCACTCAAGTCTGCAATCAAGGCATTGACCATCAAGTTCTGGTTGGGAAATTTTGGGAAGAGCCTACTTCCAGTCTCAATCAGGTTGTTGGCCAAATTCAGTGCCATACAGTTGTGGACGTAGGGCCCCATTTCCTTGGGGGCTGTTGGAGGGAGCTGTTCTTAGTTTCCAGAGGCCACCATGTGGTCATGGCCCCCTTCCTTCATCTGCAAAGTCTCAACAGCTGTCCTCTCTTTCATTGTTCCTCATCTCTCAGTAGGAATCTTCTGCCTTCCTCTTTTTCTTATAAGGGTTTGAGTGATTACATTAAAACCAGCAGGATAATCCAATATCATTTCCCTATCTTAAGATCATTTCCATCTGCAAATCCTCTTCACAGCAGTTCCTAGGTTTGTATTTGATTAGACCAGGTGGCAGGAATTTTGGAGGGACAGCTTTAGAATTTTCCCCACCACAATGACGAACAAAAAGTACAAACTGTAGGTTTAATAGCAGCCTTGATTTTTAAATGAAAACAAAACAAAACAAAACAAAACTCTGAGCTACTGTTAATGAGTTTCTTTTCCCACAGTATTCCAAAGTAGCGATTTAGGACATAAACTTGAAAGTCCTTATTGGTGCTTCTCTTTACAGAAGCCAGCTCCTGCTTTCTCTTAATAAGGCTTTCAGACATTGCTTTCCAACATTTTAAAATATATCTCAATAACTAAGATTAAATATATATTCTTCTCCCTTTCTAGAAAACAAAAGGACCAAGTAATCTTAGTTTTACTGAGTTTTCTGTATATTTTTCTTTTACATGAAGTAGAAATATAATCTTATAGTTTTTCTTCCTTTCTTCCATCCCCTACCATCTCCACACGAGGTATTTTTATTTTCAAAGAGTGGACTGCAGACGTTAGCCATGGTTTTAACTAATACTAGCTCAAACTTCCATTTGTTTCTAGAGTATCATATTCACCTAACCAGAACCACATCATCACCTCTGGCCAAGTTAGTTAGCATTTGCTACCATATCATGTGCTATAGACCAAGGAAAAGACCACTGAGTTTTCAGAACTTCTAGGTTCATGAGGTAGCAAGTCACAGAGATGGGTAATTTTCTCAGAGATTAAAGGAAAACTGGTTTTATTTTTAATCACTTCCTTCCAATTCGGACACAGGGCTTAAGCTGTTTTGATCCAAGGACTGCTTTTATTAGCATTTTAACCAGTGTTTCCCGCCTTGGGAACAGATATAGGAAGATTGTCTTAGTCAGTCTGGGCTGCCATTGCAGTGTGACAGATAAGATGGCTTATAAAACACAGGAGTTTGTTTCTCACCACTCTGAGAGCAGAGTGACAGTGTAATTGTGTTCTTATGAGAGTTTTTACCAGGTTGTAGACAGTTGACTTCCCTGAGATCTTGCTCTTTTTTTCTTTCCTTTTTTTTTTGATACTGAAGATTGAGCCCAAGGACACTTCGTCACTAAGCTACATCCCCAGCCCTTTTTATTTTTTGTTTTGACACAGGATCTCACTAAGTTGCTTAAGGCCTTGATGAGTTGCTGAGGCTGGTCTCAAAATCGCAATCCTCCTGCCTCAGCCTCCCAAGTCACTAGAATGACAGGCATGTACCTGGGGTATCTTTCTTAAGGGCACTAAAAGTATTTATGAAGGCCCCACATTTTTCTTAATTGATTCTTTTTCTTCAACTCGTTCTTTTTAGTTATACATAACAATAGGATTGCTTTTGACATAATTATAAAAGCATGGAATATAATTTGCTCTAATTCCATCCCTAGTACTTCCCCTTTCCCTCCTTTCCTGTTTTCTCCTGTTTCCTTCCCTCTACTGATCTTTCTGTTGCTTACTTATGGTTTTCTTTTAATAGTATGAAGGCCTCACTTTTATGACCGAATCAACTCCCAAGGCTCCTCCTTCTCATAATACCATCACTTTGAGAAGATTTCGGCATAGGAATTTGTTAGAACGAACACAAACATACAGTCTATCACAAAGACCAAAACTGCAGAGGGACGGATACCCACTGTCTCCTGGAGCGGCAGAGCAGCTGGGGCCTTCTCTTCCCCTGTCCCTATCATGTGCTGCTGCTGCCGCCAATCATTTCACCCATGGGGCTGGGCTAGGCAGCCCAGTTTAGGGAGATGCTGAAGGCAGCAGTTCAGCCTCAAATTCCCAGAGTACAGCGGGCCTTGGGAAGTTGGAGAGTTGCATGGGAGAAGAGGAGGAGGCACAGACCACATGTATGTCTTTGCCTCTGGATAGACCTTCAGCTCTCTGGTGATGGTTATTGGTGCTCCGTAAGCTATCAGTGAGTGATCAGAGCAATCCGAAAACAAGAAATAGGCCTCAAGGAAAGCTTATGAGCTAGATAAGTGAGCTTTAAAAATCACATGTATTCTCAGTTTTAATAAGTCTTCTTTGAAGTACGCTTTGTTAAATTTTCTACAAGTAAATAAATTGAAAGATTACATGACTGTGTATGGGGAATTAGGTGAGGAATCAAAATGAAAGTTCGAAAGGTTGTTTTAATACTTGGTATTAATAATCCAGAACATAATGCCAAATCTTGAAAGTCTTCAAACCCACAATCTGACATTTAAAAGGCAGGTAGCCAATTACTGATAATCCCTTATTAGTCAGTTGTGTTCTTCCACTTCTTAGAAATCGGAGGACTTGAAATGGAAGGAATTGGATTGCATTGTTATTGCTCATTATTTATTGAGCCATACAATGCTTGTTTTCCTGGAAACTACCTGCTTGGTGAAGTGAATATTACATTTCTACTTTGCAATGTTTCTTAGCATATTAATATATTATGTACTATATGTTATGTATGTATATATATACATATATTTTTTTCCATCCGTTGATGAGGAACAATTTGGATTAGCAGAGAAGGAAGAAAACACTGGCTTTTATCCATTTTTTAACTTAATGTGCTTCTGGCCTGGGACATTTTGTTTTTGCGGCTTTTGGATTCGTGGTTGGGCCATGTGAGGCAAATCACTGAGCAAGTTGCTGCAGTAGTGGGTGATCTTGGTGGGAAGATGGGGTGCTAGATCCAAGAATAAAGGTGAGGGCCTTCCAACATGGGATGGAATTCTGAGATTCTGAGATTCTGAGCCCACTACAAATACAGAAGAGGAAAACCCGGGGGGCATTAGTGGAGTACAGATAGGTAGGCATCCACCTGGGAGGTGGGCTACCTAGTACCACTTTCAGCTTCAGAACTGGTCACTAAAATAAGCAAAGCCTAATGAGTATAGCTCACGCCTCAAGTTAGGAAACAACAACTGTGACCAGCGTGTGCGTGTTTGTGGAGCACAAAGGACCACATGCACAATTAGGTTCGCAGTTAATGGTCTTAGCCACAGAGCATTCACTTTTGTTTTCCCCTCTGATTTCCTTGTAATTTAGCGCAACGGGAAACTTCTAGCAGACATTTCATAGAGCCATTCACTCTGTGGCCACCATCAATTTTAATTGGAATCATGTAGCTAAACCCTAGGTAGTACTTGACTGTGAGAGGGTGTCTTTTAAGTCAGGTATCTCTGGTTCCACTCTGGGCTTCTCTGGAACAATGTTCCCTCTTGCATGGCTAACTCCAGAAGGCATGGACCCAGGCAGTCTTTTAAAAGGGCGGTGTTTAATCATCAATGAAGGAGGAGCTCATCTGTCTGTTTCTGATGGTTTGCATTTATGAGGGGACTTGGAGGGTGTGGGGCGAGTACAGCAACTACCGCTGTGAGTGAAGGATGGCAATGGGGTTCACCACCAGCCCCAGGAGATAGCAGGGCTTTGGCCACTGAAGCATTCTGTCCCTGCAGCTCAACAGAGTAATTACCAAGTCCCCATCATTCTGATTTATAAAGAAATCGCCTTCCTTGGGAGAAGACAGTAAGGTGCATTGTAATCCAAACAGCAAGACTATGCTAATCTTTTTTTAAGAATGAGGGAACTTATTTCCCTAGAAATTGTTCTGACTTGGCTGTGATGAGGTGCCAGCTGTGTACATAAATGTGGAGAGAGATGTCAAGAGCTGTTCAAGTACACTCAGCTTTCCAAACCAGTGTGCAGGGGTGTGGCTAATCCTAAGACGGGTAATAGCTCCTGGCACTGGTGACTGGTGTTCCATAGTGTTACAGCAATTCACTGAAAATAATGAGGCCGCACTGCCGGCGCCACTGGAGCAGGGCTAGCGAGCTGCCATTTCTGTCCCTCAACGTGCTCATTTCTGCACAGACCCACCAGGAGGCTGCACTTCCTGTTCATGGAAGCTGTGAAGACAGGTTTTCAGGGGCCTCTTCTGGCAGAAGTAAAAGATACCAAGCAAACAGAAGGGCAGTCTGGACCAGGTTGATCCCCACAAATTTGGTGGCATTCATTGGGGTAATGAGATCAAGGATGGGCAAAAAAATAAAGTGGTGTACTTTGGCCTCAAGAAGTACATCTTCACATCGTATCAGTGTCTAATGCAGAGAGCCTTCGCATGCTCTGCGTTCCATCCAGCAGTCACCCGGCCTAGCACCATGGAAGGCAGACGGCTCATGCCACCCCTCACACACATGCCCCCAGGAGGAAGAATTTTGATTTTTACACGTGTGGCATTTTGGTACAACTATTTGACCATCTAGAAATCCCTTCTTAACTTGGATTTATCTGGTAGCGTCCGTGGGTCAGGAGTCCAGACACTAGCTCGCTTCCCCAGTGGAGATCAAGGTGTTGATGGGGATGAGTTCCCTGCCAGTGGCTCTGGAGAAGAATCTGCTTCTGGTGGCTAGTTACTCTTGATGTTGGCAGAATCCAGTTCCTTGCTGGCTGTTACTTCACTGGCCTTAGCCCCCGCCTGCTTCTCCCTCATCCTTGCATGCCACCCACTCCATGTGAGGACCAGAAGATGGCGTCAAATCCTCATACTTGGGGTCCCTGGGACTCCAGCCAGAGAACGCAGGGAATGCTCTCTGCCTTTAAGGTTCATGTGATTAGAGCCAAAGTATACAATCCAAGACAACCTCCCTGCTTTAAGGTCCTGAC
Source organism: Geosciurus inauris (assembly GCA_004024805.1). Taxonomy (NCBI): domain Eukaryota; kingdom Metazoa; phylum Chordata; class Mammalia; order Rodentia; family Sciuridae; genus Geosciurus; species Geosciurus inauris. Next base: position 35,866 of record PVHX01005259.1, on the reverse strand, counting down.
CTTAATTCCATCTGTGAAGTCCCTTTTTTTCATGGGAGGCCACCTAGTCACAGATTCCAAAGATTAGGGCACAGACATCTTTGAGAGGACAATATTTGACCATTCCTCTGGCCCTCAAAGATACATTTATCCCATATACCTTTACCTCATCCCAAGCTCTCTAAAAATTTTATCCCATTACAGCATTGATTCCTAAATCTCTTCACCTCAAAACTCCAAATCTGATTCATCCAAATCTGGTGTGGAGGAGTAATCCATTAAGCCAAGCTCCCAGGAAAATCCCCATCTATGTGAACACCTGTAAAAATGAAGGAGCAGGTTGTCTATTTCCAAAACATGGTGGGTGAGACAGACATGGGACAACAGTTAGAGACATTTGAGGTCAAAAAGGGAGGAAATGTAAAGAAAAGTGGAGTCATGGGTCCAAAGCAGCCTGGAAATCCAGCCCAGCAAACTCCACTAGGCTTCGAGATCAAGGACTTGCCTTCTGTCATTCTCAGCTCTGCCCTCTGCATAAGATGTCAGAGAATGGTAGCCTTGGAAATGCCATTTGAATGACCTGGGCTCTCCAAGCAGGTTGAGGGAGACTTGCTTCTGTCTGTCTTTGCATATTGTCCTAGCATCACAAACGATCACTTGCCTATTGCTGCGGAGCCACATGAGGAGGGAGCAGAGCCTCTGGTGTGTATTACCCAGCACTCGCAGCAGCCTCTCTGGGCCAGCTAGTACTGGAGAAGTTAGGAAGGACACAGCACAGGTAATGAGGCTGGGTAAAGGGCATTGACAAGATTCACTCTGGTGAACGAGGAGCCAGCCACGGCGTTATGACACAGTGGACTGGCTCAGGATACCAGGCCTGGTAAAAATGGAGAAGTCATGTACCAGAATTGGAATTAGACACAGAATTCTACCTCCCCCTGCTGGGTCCTCTTCTCTATCAAAGCCTGTAGTGGTCTGTAGATTCCACCTCTGAGCAGATGTTCGGATTGATGTGCACAAGCAGTGGACCTGTGCCTGTGGTTTAAGCCCACTCTTCACATCTACATTTAAAAATAATTTCCACTGAATTCACATGAGATGCTTCCGTGCTGTAAACACATTTAATGCCCTCTATGTCCTTATTTCTTAAGTAACAATCTCATGATTTCCTGCTATAAATGTTAAGGAAAAAAACCGATGTACAAATTTACAGAATTACAACTGAAGATTCTACTGAAACATGATAACATGTCCATTCATTTCAGTCTGGGTGCATTTTCTATTGAACATCTAAGAGTCATGTTTAAAGGAGATTGGTTCCCAAATTCTTCATATCACTGGTTGCTGCTGGAAAAACATTTAGTCACTACATACACACACACGCACGCACGCACACACACACACACACACATTTTTACCTGGCTGGACTGTGAACTTTGAAAGATCAAAGACCAGGTATTATCATCTTTTTATCACAAGATAGCATTGGGTATAGAAAAAGCAGGTGCCTACTTTTGTTAACTCGAATTCATCTACTTCTGCTACTTCTTTCTTCCTAGAATAGGTCCACAGCATCCATCTGACAAAACCCAAAACTATGAATTTTGGCTCAAAATTACTAAGTATAGGAAAAAAGTTAGACACAACCTGGATGTCTAGTAAGGTGCAAAGTTTCTAAAAATTATGAATCATGATTTGTTTATACATGGGACACTAGAAATCATTTGATGACTAAGGTAGATCTGTGGGTACCATCATAGAAAGAGACAGTGATACATTTTCTAAAGATAAATGCAAGTTGCATGAGGAACCAGGATGGTAAAAAACAAAATAATACCTGCACAGGTCATTTATTAAGAGTAGAAAATAATCTTGGATGATAAACACCAATGGTCACAGTGATTTCCTTGAGAAGCTCAAGGACAGTGCTCTCGTAGCTCTGCAGGGGAGCTTACAGCATACATGCACCTGAATGACTATACTATTTCCCATAAAAGGTGCTTCTGCTGCATATGGCCAGCATGTGGGAGATCAAGTTAGAGAGAAAACCAAAGGATGGGATTTGGGGGACCTAATCTATTTTGTTCCCTTCGTGCTCCCTTATCTTTTTGAACCTCCATCATTGATTTTGTATTGGCATTATTGAGGCTGTGACCTTATTTCTGCACTGGTATCTTATGGAGAGTAGAAAGCTTGTCATCCTTCTGCATGGACCTGGCCCTGAGCAACAGAAGCTGAGTGCCATAATTGAAAGAGTATATCTTGTGTTTAGGAGGAAAAGTGAGAAAAGGGAAATCCTAATTGCCTTCAAAGCAAAGCCCAAAGTTTCCCTTAAGATGCTTTTCACCCATTCTGGAGTAAAAGTGGAAACTTGTGCCCAAAGGCTTACAGGAAACCACTACCCATAGAAGAGACAAACACAAAATTGTGTCAATTTAATAATATATGCTGTCTCCTCTCACCTGCAGACAATAGGGGTGTGTGTGTGTGTGTGTGTGTGTGTGTGTGTCTTGGTCCTCTTAATCTTTCCTGTTTCTCAACACCTTGCACATTTTAATTAAAAACGTTTTAAATTTTAGAGCAGACTGGACTAGAATCAAATAGAAACTAGAGACGGTAGAATATTGACAGCCTCTAATGTTGATAAAGTTTTTCATTCCTGTTGTTTCCTGTGGGTTGGTCCTGCACATTTTTTGATTACCAATGAAATTAGAGCTGATCATGATGAAGTCTACCTGTGGGTCAGAAGGCTGCCGCCCCCATCATGAGGATGTTCAAAGGAAAGACATCCCTCAAGGAAGTGTATCCAGGATACTTTGGACTAGGGTGCACAGGAGCACTCCATCCCAGGCTTTCTGAGCCAGATCCAGGGTGGAGTCCAGCACCCTATATTTTATCTGCCCTCCGGTTGTTCTGAGGTTCCCAAAGTTTGAGAACCATTGCCCTACCTAGATGTTTCTCTGTCCTTCACCTTCCCTATGCTCTCTAAATTCCTCCAATCCCTTTGTGCCCTTCATTAGCTCCTCTCCCCAGCATCCCCTCTGTGTGGTCCAGAGTCCCTGCAGAAATGTTCCACTGTAGCCGAATCCTACCCATGTATAGGAGAGGAAGAGCATGCTCTCAAGTGTGGAGTGACCAGCACACCCCAGACACCCACTGTCAATGAGGCTCTCTGGTGGCTCTGTAGAGCTGGAAGGTCTGCATGCTTCTTAGCTGTGTTCCAGCACAACAGGCCTCTTCCCTTGACTTTAGCTCAGGCCCTGCAGGACAAGAAAGTGCTCAGAGCAACTCTTTTCCCTAAGAACTGTCATGGACACCCCAAAGACTGAATTGTCACAGAAACTTTGTGCCCTTATAGTAAATTCCTAGAAGTCCACTTCTGGTTGGGCCAAGGGGGAGATATTTTTGAGGCAGACCAATTTAGATCTCTAAGATATTTCAATAAGTTGGAAGCTCTGTCTTTGAAAATGCTTCAGACTTCTCAAAGAAGAAGAGTCCTTTGAATCAAAAGACTTGATTCCCTTGTGGATTATCAATGATGTGACCCCTGGGACTTTCTGAAAGTCCCCCATTCTCAGCAGTCACAAGACTGGCAGATCAATCATGCAAGGAAGTCCACATGCTCTGTTTTCCAAGTTGGAGTAGATATCTTTGTTTCACTCATTTCCAGGAACTGTTGTTGAATCCAACTCTACTCATTAAAGCTATATTCTTTTTCCTAATAACTTCATTTGTTTTTATTTTTATGCCTTGCTGAGGATTGAACCCAGTGCCTCACACAGCTAGGCAAGCGCTCTAACCACTGAGCTACAACCCCAGCTCTAAACCTATATTCTTGATTAACATTCTATAAAGAAAAAATTTTTCTTTAACCTAGGGGTGGGCATGGAAGGATGCTGTCTCGGTGACCACAGTGAAGGTCACTGATGACTGATGTGTCCCTCTGCTTTGCAGGAATGTAAGTTCGGCCGGAGAGGAGGCCCGCCGGAGGATGCGGGAGTGTGACGGGCTGACAGATGCCTTGCTTTACGTGGTCCAGTCTGCGCTGGGGAGCAGCGAGATCGATAGCAAGGTTGGTGGTGTCTGCACAGACCGAGCGTCATAGACAACACAGCGGCCGTGGGGCCGGGCAGTGGCCCATACACAGAGCTGTCGTGGTCTTTCATACTTACACCCTGAGCTCTCTCAGCTTCTCCCGGTGACTCCAATCTTGTCCAGGCAGGCCTGTCCTAACCTCAGATTAGCAATGAATAAGAACCCAGATAAAGTTAACATTGAAACTACCTGAGATGGGAAAAATCCTGGATTCTTATATTATCTTTTTAGTAACTGTTAATTGTACTAAATGCCATTTTAAAATGCCTTCAAAATCTGAAAGAATGTCAGAACACTAAATCAATGAAGCTGGAAGTGCTTTAAATTATTAATATGTACTCACTGATATAGTTCACAAGCCAAGGTAGAATTGGGTGGACTTTTCCAGTGTTTGAGTTATTTTGTTTTGTCTTAACTAAATGAGTTTCAGTTCACACTAATGTAAGTTTACAAAGTAATTTCATACTACCTTCATATAAACACAGCCTCTACCTATACTTCAAAGTAGTGCACGGATAAATGTGATACCTTAATGAGGGCTCTGAGGAGCTGTTCCTGTTAACTTTGGGGGTGTTCTGACTTCTCATTGGGGCTGTGCCCAGGATGTTGGGCAGCCTTCCTGCCTTCACCCACTGGATGCCAGTAGCATTTCCCACCCCACCCACCCCAGGAGTAATAAACATGTCCCCACACATGGCCACGCCTCCAGTGCAGAGCCAAATCCACCCTGGTTGCAAACCCCTACCTGATCCTGTGGTCTCCAACCTGGACTCTTCATCAGAGTTGCCTTTGGGACACTAATGAATACATCTGCCAACTTCTCATTGTTGTCCCTAACCTGACTGCCTAGCTCTGGTTGCAAGTGTTGGTACCTTTAAAAATGAGTCAGAGGATCTGATGTGCATCTTGGATTAAGAGCCTGCCTAAGTAGGTGGAGCTTTGAATTGGACAATTGCCATCTGATTTGATCATGTGATTGTAAAATCAAACAAAAACATAGTGATTCTATTCCCTTAGTTGCTTATCGGCTTTGAGAGGAAGTTCACATAGAACTTCTTGGCCTTAGCCACACATTACAGTCACCAAGAAGTTTAGAAGAATACTGGTGGCTCAGCCTTGCTCTTCAAAGATTGGGGCTCTGGGTGTCTCCTGGGACTCCAGCTCTTGGAGTCATGGGTGCTGCTTGGCATCTCATCCTTGCCACTCACCAGACCTGCAGCCATCCATTGACTATGCACTATTAATTTCTGAGACAAAACATAACGTATTAGAGGCTTAAGTGTTCCTCTTTTGTAAACACCCTTAATGACCATTTTAGACCTTTTAGCATCATTGACAGGAAAATTAAATCCCTGGAAAAGTGACCAGTCGAGATGCCCTGAGAATTTACAGAGGCCTGGTAGCATAGTAGACTCATAATTGTCAAAAGAGCTACTGAAGGTGATTCCCTAAAGTGGAGATGCTGAGCATCTTACTATTTGCCATTGTGAAAGACAGAGGCAAGGGGAGATGAAGCCTCTTACCATGATGTATATGAAGGAACTTCAATGCTATCTGGACCTGCAGGTGAAACTAAAGAAGTCAATGGCCTTGTGCCTCAGCCACATTCCCCTGGCACCATCTCTGAGTTCAGGCAGTCTCAGCAGTATGGCTTGAGAGCCAGTGTGCTCCAAGGCACAAATATCTTTCATCTGATGCCTCAGATGTCAAACTGTTCATACTCTCGGGATACCTTGGAGGTCATCTACTTAATATCCACATTTCTCCAAAAGAGAAAGTTGAAATAATCTGGAGTCTTCAGGTCTGGAGTCAGAAGACCCTGGTATCCCCAGTGTGTGGGAAGAGCACTGAGGGCCATCCGGATAGCTCCAGTGGACAGTGGACAACTCCAGCCAGCTGGAGGACCATGCCCAAGTGACCTCAGCTGTGTGACAGGGAGGATAATCATAGCTGAATGCCAAGGCTGTTGAAAGGATCAGATGTGATAAATCACTAAGCAGTACTTAGCTGGCTGCGTGGTATGACGGAGTTTTAATGTATTATTATTGTACCACAATTTTCCACTCAGCTCTCTGCTTGGCCACTCTGAGCTTTCACAATGACAAGTTCAAGGGGGTAAAAATGAGTGCACGTTCCCTTTAAGGCCCGGGAAGTTAGTGAATACACAGCCTGGATTCCATGCAAGCTCTCAGCTCTGTTGCTATAATTGGGACAGTTTGTTGAATGGGTGGCATATGGTAGAGCACTCCACAGACTTCCAGATTAGCCCTTTCTAATAGAAAATAAGGAGTCAGAGTGACCCTGGTGACCAAGACAAACTGCTGAAAGTGCTGTGGACAGTAATGCACGTCACAAGCAAAGCCACCAGCTGCCACATGCCTTCTGCTGGGGTTCAAGTCCTTTTTCTTTTCTTTCTCCCCTATTCTTTTAGAGAAAAGCTCTTGAATTGGTAACCTACCTAAACCAAGCCAGACTGCCCCACCCCGGGGAGCTTGATGAGAGACATGAGTTCAATTCCGGGGCCCCCTCGCCTCCCCAGCCCCACCTCTTTCTCTCTCTCCCTCCAGCTTCTCCCCGAATCATCTCCCCACAGCAGGTAGATTATAAAGCACTTCTCAAAACAGCAGATTTAGTCTCCAGTAGTCTGGTGTTAAACAGCAATGGCAAGCCCCTGGGGAAGATAAACAGCAGGATGAGAAAGAAGTTTATTCTCCCAAGTCTTTGATGTAAGAAAAATCAGTTTGAGCTGATTTGAAAATCGTTCTGACTTATGCCATAACATTTTCCTTTCAATGAGAGACTTTTCTGTCTTTCATGCATCGTCCTGTGCTTACCCACTTTCATGCCGGGTTCCTTTTTTGATGCTGAGAGGAGGTTTGAAATGGAAAATCAAGTGGACTCAAAGCCTGTGGGATTAGCTGCTGGCAAACCTTAAAAATCCAACAAGAAAGGTCTAGAATGGCAAAGGCTCGGGAGATGCATTCTGAGAGCTGGTTTTCCTGGTTGACTTTCACATGCCCGTGATCCAGAGAAGGGCACGGACACATTTCACCAGATTCCAGCCAATGGAGGAAAATAGGCAGGACGGGGATCCTGGCTCCAGTCCTGAGCTGACTGCAGAGCAGCGGCAGCATCTGCCCTGGTCACCTGGTCACCGGGTCACCCACAGCCTGGCTTCTCCTTACCAGACTCTGTAGAAAGGAATTATAGTACCCATGTCCAGTGGTGACAGCCACATGGTAGATACCTGGGAAATGGAAGCCAAGGTGTGATTTTTCAAGCAAAAACTTAGCTCAGATTAATTTTTTCCCATTACTATGTCCTTTTAAACATTGGAGTATTTTTTTTTTTCCTCTCCTCTGGTTCCTCAAGTCCAGAACAAAGGTCAAATGGTCAGTTGGACTCAACCAGCAAACTTCCTGCAAAGAGTTAGAGCATAAATGTTGTAGGTTCCGTGAGCCCCGGTCTCTGTCCCAGGTATTCAGTTGTGCCTTGTAGCATGAAAGCAACCCCAGGTAAGAATAAACACAAGGGTGTGCTGGATTCCACTGAGATATTATGTACAAGCTTCAGGTTGCCTTTGGCCTGCAGGCCCTGGTTTGCCAACCAACTCCTCCCTTCAACAATCGGTGGTTATTAGAACTGTATTCCTTGAATCCCACATTTTGCCTCTGGTGATAACGGCACATGCAATGTCTTCCGTCACTCTGCTGAGACCTGTGTCTGTAAACTCATTGAATCCTTACTTCAGCCCTGTAAAGCACAGAGAGTTCAAGCACCTTGCCCAAGGCCACACAGCTCATTAAATGGCAGAGCCTGGACTTGAACCCAAGCCATGCTGATTCCATCTAGGTCCCATGCCCGGGCTCGCCAGGCCAGGCCTTCTCCCAGCATCATTAATGCTGACCCACCTACAGCATTCACAGTGCCCAGGTTTTCTCGGTGCTTCCTCGCTGCATCAGTTTCCTGCTGCTCCTGTAACTAATGGCCACAAACTTGAGTATCTTTCAGTTCTAGAGTACAAGAGTTCAAAATGGGTCTCACTGGGCTAAACCCAAGGTGCCAGGAGGACTGGTTTCTCCTGGGGGCTCTAGGGGAGAATCTGCTTCCTTCACACCCCAGCTTAAGAGGCCACTCACAACCCTTGGCTTGTGGCCCCTCCACTCAAATCCACTGATGGCCTTTCGTGTCCTTCCAACATCACACCTCCAGCCCTGACTCTTCTGCCTCCCTCTTACAGGACCTTGTGATAAATGGGCCACCTGGAAAATCCAGATAACTTGCCATCTGTCAGCCAGCCAATCAGCAATCTTCATTTCACCTGCAACCTTAATCACCCCCCATAGAACCTGACACATTCACAAGTCCCAGCATTTAGGATGTGGATACTCGGGGCATTATTCTGTCCATTGCACACATATACATTAGGTCCCTTGACCCCCAGAGCAATCTACCAATGGGGTCCTCTTGTGATCATTGTATGGAGCAGGACTGAGTCCAGGACACTATGATTAGATCACCCAAAGTCACATGGCTAATAGCAGAGACCTAGGGCTCTACAGGTGTCCAGCTCTACATATGCCCTTAACTACTGTTGAACCCCTTTGCTAGGAAATAGGAATGTTGGTCATCTTGAAAGAATCAGGAGAATGAGAACAGGTATGCCTCCCAGTGGTCATAGCCCCTTACACACCTGGGACAGCCCTGGTTTGTGTCTGTTGCTCCTTTTACACCCAAAAGTATAGATTTTACAGCTTAGTGTCACCCACCAGGGCTAACCACAGTTCAGAGTCTCTGCCAAGGTGTGACTGGGAACCAGAATCCCAGGCGGGACTTGTCTGTGCATAGACATCTGGTGTTTTAGTCAGCTTTTTACGCTACTGTGACTGAATGATCCAACCAGCACAAGTGTAGAAGAGGAAAGGTTTATTTAAGGCTCATAGTTTCAGAGGCCTTAGTCCCTAGAAGGCTGGCTCCATTCCTCAGGGTTCAAGGTGATGTAGGACATCGTGGTGGAAGCGTGTGGCAGAGGAGGCAGCTCACTTGTTAATAAGAAAGCAGAGAGAGACTCCAAGCACCAAACACAAATATATACCCAAAGCCACGCCCCAACCCCCACCTCCTCTGGCCACACCCTCACACTGCAGTTTCCACTCAGGTAATCCCTATCAGGATTAATTCACAGATTGGGTTAAGACTCTCACAACCCAATCATTTCTCCTCCAAACCTTCTTGCATTGTCTGGCATGGGACCTTTTGGGGGACACCTCATATCCAAACCATGACATTTGGGATGGCTTGTGGTCATACATGCCTCCCCTCTCTCCAGTGAATTTTCAGTCCGCAGTAACAGGTGTTTAGAGGTAACTATTGTTGATGCATCAGTCTTATGACCTTTCCAGGCTTGTCTGAAATCTTTCCAGTGAGGTTGTCAGGGAGCCTCTGCAGCAGGAGCTAAAGGCCTTCCAGGAGGAGTGGGTGCCTGGGAGGGTGGAGGGGCAGAGTGCTGGTTAGCTCTTGTTCATTCCTCTTTTGTTTCTCTTTCTGTCTTTCTCTTCTGTTTTCCCAGACCGTTGAAAACTGTGTGTGCATCTTAAGGAACCTCTCGTACCGGCTGGCTGCAGAGACGTCTCAGGGACAGCACATGGGCACGGATGAGCTGGATGGGCTGCTCTGCGGGGAGGCCAACGGCAAGGACACAGAGAGCTCTGGGTGCTGGGGCAAGAAAAAGAAGAAAAAGAAATCCCAGGATCAGGTGATGCTGGACACTCACGGCTGCATGCAATCGTCCCCTCCCTCCTTGCGACATGAATTCCTTCTCTGTATGTTTAGATACGGGGTTTGCATTTCCACCGTGCAGTAAAAATCGCTGAAGCCCCTGCACAGTTTTCCTGTGGGAATTTCACAGCTGAGATGGTGAAAGTTAAATAACTCCCCTCATGTCTTGCAGCTGAGCCAAGATGGGAAATTTCAAAATAAGAAAAAATTCAGGCAAGGTGTGACAGCTCCTAGAGTGGAGGTGGACCCTGGAGCTGAGCCTTCTGTGTGTTGATTCCCACAGGCACTGAGGTCCTCATGGGGCCAGGCTGGCTGCCATCCATGTAGCAGAGATGCCTGGAACAGAAGTGATGTATGAAGGGAAGCGCACAATCCAATAAGTGCTTTATTGCACATTGGGAAAATGTTTGGTTTTCCAGTCTGGAATTTGCCATCGCAAGTTAGAATTCACATCCCTGACCATAGGATGACATTTGAGGTTTGGCTGTAGAGGACAATTCAAAGCACTTTGCAGCAATAAAGCATATTTCTGATGCACCAGGCAAGGAAGGGTGACTGCTTACTGGCCTTTCCTTGATTGTAGGGGACCCACTTACAGCTGCACAAGGTGAAGGTCATTCTGTTTAAAGAAAACCAAACATTTTCTCAATGTGCAATAAAGCACAGCCCCACTAAAGAGTGGTGCTGTGTCCCTCTCTGAATGAAAGGAATCTGTGAGGAAAGATTGAGCCCATATTCTTAACCTCTTCAACGGCCCACCAGGGGTGCAGGGGCCCCTGGCAGGTCTTTACCAGACCCTCCCAATGATGGCACCATGCTGGGTGCTGCTCTGCCCTTGGGATTTGCACCTGTATAGACAGAAGCCAGACTATTGAGCATCCCCTTCCCATCAACTCCAAGGTGGATTAGCAAAGGCAGATTAGGTTCCCTTGCCATTGCCTTCTGCCATGGTTTCCTTGGGATTTGGTCCCCTTGCTCCCACTTTCTCCTAGAAGTGTGAGCCACCTAGTAAAGCTTCACCAGAGGAAAGCAGCTCAGCAGGAACCTGGAACTTCCCAACTTACCAGTGAGAACACCCCCAGTCTCTCACCCCAAATGGAAGGATTCATCTTGAAAGGTCCCCAAGCAACTCTGGAAAGCAAATTTGAGAAACATTAACACAGCCATGGCCTTGGCCAAAGAAATTTTCAGTTGAGACTCAATTCACTCCCATTTCAGGATTTTTGTCTTCTACATTTGAACTGTGTGTGGCATCCCTGTCATGGCCCTGTGCCTGACACCAGGGTTCACTTAGGGAGATTCTGACCCTAACACCCACCCTTTCCCAGGTCGGCCGACACATCTTCCACGGATTTAAATCTTCCAAGTGATGGAGAGGGTTAGGAGTTGGTTGGGCCCCCAAGAAATGAGGAGTCACTGGGGCAGAGCATCGGTGGGCCTCACCCACTAACAATCCCCTCTTTCCAGGTCTTGGCCCTGCCATGAAACCTCGGAGTGAGCGACTTTCCAGGCTCATAATGATGTACTTGGAAGAATTTCTTATGACATTGATGTGCTCTTTTCTATGTATTGAGCATGATGAAGTCATTAATAGAATTTGATTTTTGCCAAAAAGCTTAAATGAAATTTTATGTGGTTCATTTGTCCCATTTTTTTCTTACAACATTTTTTTTAAAAAAATACTTCTTTAAAAAGTTTTGTTAAAACTGCCATAAGCTAAAATGCAGTGGAACATTGTTTATAAAGAAGATTGAAGTTATGATTTCAACTAAATGATAGTTTTTTTTTCTTTTAAAGTGTTTTAATATGCTCTAAATTAATACAAAACTATTCTGAAGTGCTAGAGAATTCAATATCAAGCTCAATGAGGATGTAAATAGACAACAATTATGCTTGTTTGAATAACCATTTAGTGTGTTTTGTCAAGTTCAATATATTTTAAAATAGTCCAAACTAAAAACCATCTTGCATTTAAAGACCTAGAGAAAAGAGGCAAAGCTAAAATCTTGGAGACAGGAAGGGAAGTAAAGATGGATTGTAAGTTTAAATGAAGGAGAGATAGGAGGGCACCATCAAATCCAGCAGGCCACTGGCAAGTGGCCAGAGCCTCCCTACTGGACTGGACGCCCAGGGAGAGAAATGAGTGTGGGTCACACCACCCTCTGGAGAGCATTGGCACCTTCCCCTGCATGTGCCCTCCAGGGCTGTGCATGTGGGCATACTGGCTCCCGCTCCAACACAGCAGGCCAGCAGTTCACAGGAATTAAAGACTGTGTGCTCCAGGGGGAGAAGGTGCCTAATAGGGATTCTCTGTTAGCATCAATGCTAACACCTTACAGCAAGGTGAGCCATGGAGGCATTGCGAGGCCTATCCAGGGCAAAGCACCCACCTCTGCTAACATCTGGACAGCAGGTTACCTTCAGGGCCTAGAAACGGACTTAAATTTTGAAAGTTTTCAGAAGATTCTAAGCTTTTATAGCTTTAAAGTTGGTCCAACATCATCTGTCCCCTGAATACTCTGCTGTGAGCAAAGTCATTTAAAGAATATTTAGTGAGAAAATATATAATACACATAAACAAGCAATATAAAAATGTTTGTGTATACAGATATAGAAATATATGGAGATATGGCCAATATAGCCATAGATAAAATCTAGCCAAGTTTGTAAATATGCCATGCAAATATAAATATAGGCATGTATAAAATATGTTTCTAGAAAAAAGAACAATAATATCAAAGAGAGGATGAGAGCTTTTTACAGTACTTATGTATTTACAAATCTCCTATGATGTGCATTATATCAGAACCTTCTCAAATAGCCATTTAAAATTAATATTCAAAAGGCAGTAGGTGACTAAGTCAATACGCTTATAAAAATGTAGTCTTTTTTTTCTTTTAAGATACCTCAAAGAAAGGCAGAAGAGACTGTGTATCCATAACACAGACCTCCCAGGACAGAGGAGTCAAATACTGTAACAGGAAGCAACATGATAAAATCATAATTAGTTTAATTCTGACCCTGGAGCTGGCTCTGTTCCAGACATTTGTGATGATTCTTACACTTGGCACTGGTATTCTGAACTGTAGGAAAATAGTATACCATTCTGCAGGTCAGATTTAGTTATGAGACGTTTTGTCTTCAATCCTTGATAACGATAATGCCCGGGAACAGATGATACGAAGGTGTTTTGCTTTCGTGCCCTCATTAGAAGAAATGGTTGCTATCGAAATATTCTAGACCCAGACAGACACTTGTGTGCATCACATCCGGGTCTAAAAGACTTTCAAACACATTTGTGGCTGACTATATTGCTGAATTTTAGGAAGTTCCTAGTTTCTCTAGTGTTTTTTAAAGCAAAACCTCCCGCAAAGCATGTTGCATATCTTATGCCAAAGAGGCATCCCCACCATCCCCACCAGGCATGACCCTCCCTGCCCTCCACAATGGCTTTGTGTTGGTATTCTCTCTTCTTCTTTTTTTTAAAATTTATTTATTCTAATTAGGTATACATGGCAGCAGAATGCATTCTGATTCATTGTACACAAATAGAGCACAACTTTTCATTTCTCTGGTTGTACACAATATAGAGTCACACCATATGTGCAGTCATACATGAACCTAGGGCATTGTTGTCCATCGCATTCCACCATCTTTCCTGCCCCCATTTCCATTCCCCTTTCTTCCCTTCCCTTTGACCAAAGTTTCTCCATTGTTCCCATGCCCCTCTCCCATTATAGATCAGCATCCACTTATCAGAGAGAACATTTGGCCTTTGGTGTTTTGGGATTGGCTTACTTCGCTTTAGCATGATGTTCTCCACCTCCATCCATTTACCTGCAAATGCCATGATTTTATTCTCTTTTAATGCTGAGTAATATTCCATTTTGTATATACACCACAGTTTCTTTATCCATTCATCTATTGAAGGGCATCTAGGTTGCTTCCACAGTTTAGCTATTGTAAATTGTGTTGCTATAAACATTGAAGTGGCTGCGTCACTGCACTATGCTGTTTTTAAGTCCTTTGGGTATACACAGAGGAGTGGGATAGCTGGGTCAAATGGTGGTTCCAATCCAAGTTTTCTAAGGAATCTCCATACTGCTTTCCAGATTGGTTGTACCAATTTGCAGTCCCACCAGCAATGTATGAGTGTGCCTTTTCCCCACATCCTCGCCAGCACTTGTTGTTGTTTGTATTCTTGATAACTGCCATTCTGACTGGTGTGAGATGAAATCTTAGTTTTGATTTGCATTTCTCTAATGGCTAGAGATGTTGAACATTTTTCATACATTTGTTGATCAATTGTATATCTTCTTCTGGAAGTCTCTCTCCTTCCTTTTCCTCCTCCTCCTCTTCTTTTCCATCTCTCCTCCTCCCCCTCCTCTCCCTTCTTTCCCTCCTTTTCCTTTCTTCTTCTCCTCCTCCTCCTCCTTTCTTCTCTCCCCCCACAATTTGGGATATGATCAAGGATGCTGTGATGATGTCTGGGGTATTGCTTCAACAAGGTTGAGAGTAACAGGACACTGTCCTGCTGGCTGCTGGCCAGAGAGAACCTGGGTCTCCAAGATCCACTCAGTGTAATCCTGACTATGACCAGAGAAACCTGCTGAGAAAGAACCAGCAGAGCAAGCAAATCCCCTCAACCTCAGAACCTCTGTGTTCTGCTTATCAATCACTGAAAATTTTAAAATTCAAGTGAGTAAAAAAATATGTATTCTTATGGGTGAGGACATAAATGATCAGAATCCAAACATGATTCTAATCCAGTATTTTTATACGATAGAGCTTCTCTCATGATAATCTTTGTTTCACAGTTAGTACATTCTAGTCAAGAGTTAATATTTTGCTCTTTTTTAAAACTCTTTCTTGAATTATACATGCCAAGTGCATAGGTTAGGGGGAAGTTTCACTTAGGTTACCTAGCATGATGGTTTACACACAAAAGCAACAGAAATGGGCTTCTGTGTAAAAGGTTTAGCATCCTCTTAGTTTTCCTGTGAGGAAAGACATGCTGATAGACCCTCCAAGGCCCTCCCCTAACACTTCCCTGGCCCTTCTGAGCTCCAAGCACTCATTCCTGCTATTCCTCTGCCCAGCATTTCTTCTGCTTCTTCTACCACTTGCAGAATGATTCTTCATGACCAAACATCGCCTTCCCCCTGCAGGACTAACCCAGAGAGAAAAATCTGCCCCTCCCTCGTCTCCCTCTACACCATCTTGTGAAACGCCTCTCCTAGTCCATGTCATGCTCTGAGGTGGGTACAGCAGGTGGCCCCCACAGAAAGAGAATGTCAGAGGGTGGCTTAGTCAGCTTTTTGGCTGCTGTGACTAAAAGATCTGACCAGAACAATGATAGAGGAGGAGAAGTTTATTTGAGGGCTCACGGTTTCAGAGGTCCTAGTCCATAGAAGGCTGGCTCCATTTCTTGGGCTCAAGATGAGGCTGAACATCATAGCAGAGAGTGTGGCAGAGGGAAGCAGCTCACATCATGGTGATCAGAAAGCAGAGAGAGAACTACACTTCCAGATACAAATACGCACCCCAAAGCCACACTCTTGTTCCTACCTCCGCCAGCCATGTCCCACATTTCAGTTACCACTCAGTTAATCAGGGGATTAATTCAGTGGGATTAACTCAGGGGATTAATTCACTGATTGGGTTAAGACTCTCATAACCCAATCATTCCTCCCCTGAACTATCTTGCATTGTCTTACACATGAGCTTTTGGGGGATACCTCACATCCAAACCATAACAGAGGGGAAGGGCTGTTTGGTTCTTATTTCTGTCTGTGACTTCTAGCCACCCAGCAACTGGCACCAGATATGTGAAATGGTGCTCAATCCATGGACTCTGGTGCCCTCTGACTCTTGCTGTGGGTTTATTTCAGAATTTGCCCCCCCACTCTTCTCTTTCTTTTCTGAGGAGACTTTGCCTCCAAGAGCCACTGTAGGCCAAGTGAATCCCATAGTCTTCCCCTTCAGAATGGTCCATACTCTCCTCCAGCTGCTCAAGACGGTGTTGAGTTGCATCACGTTCTTAGTCAGTATTCTGAATCTCTATCCATCCGTAGTTATGATCATGCAAGAGTTTAGAATCCAATACGCCAGAAGGTTTTCTCTGGAAGCATCCCCAAGAAGCAATACCTTTGATCATGTCAGACTAAACAAAAGCTTTGTTCCTAGGTGTTGACATGTGACATACATAAATAGCATTAGACATGAAATTCCATCACCTGCAAGGTTTTCTTGGATTTTTTAGGACTTTGGGTATCACTTTGGAAGCCCACTAAGTCATATGGATGCTATTGGCCAAATACGAGACGCTGAGGCTATGTAAGCATTGCAGCATCTCAAGGCACAAACATGAAGTCTATTACTAATTAAAATACCCACACTGGAGATTTAAACTTTAAATGAAGCCAGGCGCGGTGGCTCAAACCTGTAATCCCAGCACTTAGGGAGGCTGAGACAGGAGAATCGTGAGTTCAAAGCCAGCCTCAGCAACAGCGAGGCACTAAGCAACTCAGTGAGACCCTGTCTCTACATAAACCACAAAACAGGGCTGGGGATGTGGCTCAGTGATCGAGTGCCCCTGAGTTCAATCCCCAGTACCACAATAAATAAATAAATAAATAAATAAGCTTTAAATGATGGTTTCTCCTTATTTGAGACAAAACAGATGTTAATTCTAAGTACAAATTGGCCCTCCCGTAGCCAAGGATTCCACATCCATAGATTCAACCAACTAGAGATAGAAAATATTTGGAAAAAGAATTGTATCTGTACTGAACATGTACAGATTTTTTTCTTGTTGTTATTGCCTGATCACTATGATGCAATTATTTACATAGCAAGTATGTTGTATTCGATATTATAAGTAATCTAGAGTTGATTTGGAGCATAATGGGAGTTCTGCATAGCTTATACACAAATATTATGCCATTTTTAATGAAAGACTTGAGTGTATGTAGATTTTGGGGGTCCTGGAACCAATCCCCTACAGATACCATAGGTTAACTATATATACACACATAACATGTAAATAATATGTAAGTAAAATAGTATTAAACACAAGAAGAAAATAATGTACATATTTCCACTATCCTTCTTCTATAGAAACCCACAATTATAGTTTGTATGTGGGCATATACACTTTTGAATCTTTTCAACTCACATTTATCCAGAGCTTTGTTTAACCCTTCAAAATACAAATGTACTCCATTGATTGGAGGCAAATACATAATAGATACGTTTATTTTCCACCAGCACAGACCTTTGCTCTACAGTCATCAGATGCAGGTGCCTGGAGCTTACTGTGTTCCTGTCTTCAGTATGCTGCTCTCTACTCTGACCTAAGGTGACTTTTGAAAGCCACAGTCTAGGGGGAGTTGGGGGAAAGAGAGGAGAGCCCTGCCCCACCCCAACATTGCACACATTATTGTTACTAGTACCCAGGTGCCCTTCACAATTCACAGTAATACCCAAGCTGCAAGGGAGGCTGAGAGTTTAGTCACCAGGACACTTGGTGAATGATCCTTGGGCATTTTGTCAATACAGAAAAACAAGGTGTAGTGGCATAATTAAGGGAGTTAAGTAGGAGCTCCTTGTACCTGTGAGAAGAGTGTCTTATCACTGAACTCATTGGGCATTTTTTGCACAGAGTAATAATAATAACAGTCATAACTTCTATATATTTTATTGTTTGTACATTCTCTGGAAACAGCACAGTCCCTTCTCACCTGCACCCAAGGGGCTGCTCTCCTGCCCCTTTGATACTTCTGTAGGGGGAAGTAGCTTGTGCTATGGCAGTTGGTCACTGGACAGCATGACCTTTCTCTCTGCCAGCAATTCTCTTCATGCTGCAAGGCTGAAGAGCTAGAGAGAATTCCACTGCTGGGCATACCATGATGTGGTGAGCCAGTCCCTCCTTTCTGAAAATGAAGTTGCTTCTAATTTTTCACTAGTATGTACTGTAATAAACATCCATGTAGTCAAATATCACCTATCTCCTTAATCGTGTCCTAAAGATACATCTTCAAAATGAAATATCTAGACCAAATTAATATTTAAAGCCTTTTGATACATGAAAAACAATTTATCCATCACTCTGCCAGTGACAATTTAGGTATGTGGAGTTGATTTTGTTATTATCACTTTATGGCTCTGCCCTTCATGACACTGTTGAAACTCTCAGCTTTTCATTTCCTAGCATCATAAGTTGTTTCTCTTCTCTCCATCAGTTTTCCTCTTCTTATTAGTAACCATGATTTTTCTTTTGCTGTTTAATACCATCTCCTCTCCTGCCATCTGCTTCTTTCAGCTGCCACTCAGTCCTCTTGGCTGCTTCCAGTCTAGTCTCGCTCTGTGAAAACCCCACCATATGCCGGGAGCTTGTTGATTCAAGACATGATATTCCATGCCTTGGAAGCAGTGAACCACTTACTCTTGCAAAGATCAGCTGCATCTTTTAATGCAGCAACTCTCCTGTATCCATGAATGAAATTTTTCTTCTCCCTTTTCCTCACCTCCAAAAACATCTGAAAATGCTGCTTATTTATTCTCTGTGAATTTACGGACTTAAAACTCTGTTTCAGCTATCTCATTCAGTTTTCTTAATTACACTGTGCCACTCAGTACTGCATGCCACCAATGCTCTGTCTTGGACTACTGCACCAGAGTTTCTCAGCTTTGGTGCTGGAGACATTTGCAGCTAGGTAATTCTCTGTTTTGGGTCTGTCCGGTGCATTGTGGGATTTATCAGTATCCCTGGGTTCTACCAGATGGCAGTAGCACCACCAGCCCAACCCACCCCGCCCCTGTTATGATAACCAAACATCTCTACAGAGATTGCCAGCTGTCCTTTGAGGGGCCACATTGCCTTGGTTGTTGAGTCCAGGGTACTAGACTGCCTTTTTTTTTTTTTTTTTTTTTGTAGTAGAGATGAAACTCAGGACCTCATGCATGCTAGGCAAACATTTTACCACTGAGCCACATCTCCAGCCCTAAACTCTCTTTTGAGGGATGAATCACCAAACAACCAAGACTACATGGTCATCTGAAGGATGTGGACATGCAGCGTACAGACCCCTTTAGAAAGCAGACTTGGGGAAGGCCGTGTCTCAGGTTTCCCTAGATTGAGATGGGAAGTTAGGAGCAGAAAGAATGGCAGGTTAGAGTACTGCTGTTCCAGGTGTTTCCAGCAGTGACTTGGAGAAGGAACAAGATACTCCAATGATGCTGAGCAGCCTTGGTAGCAGTCCTCCCAGGGCACACACATTAGCCAGCCTCATTTTTCCAACCTCCCTCCCTCTTCCTGAGGAATGTGTGCCCACTCCTGGCCCCATGCACATGCAGGAGGTGAGTCAGCCTCCAGTATCTTTTGTTCTGACCCTTTGTTCAGAAAGCACTCTATCTTGCCTCTTCTTGACAGAGGTTTCTAATTTCTCAAGTGCCAGAGCCCCCCTATCTTGTGCAAGGAAAAGCCAGGGACATTGCAGTGCCACACAGACACAGCTAACTGGCCTGTAGCTCTGTTTCCTCTCTGCGCAGCCTCAGCCTCAGCTTCACCAGCAGCCTTGCAACAGTGCTAGGGTTCCCCTCGCCTTTGAAACTCCCAGGAATCAGCCCAAGGAATCATGTATCCTATGTTTCTTTACAGATGAATTGGTGTCACCAGTCCTCATCTGTCATCTCTATTCTCACCCCCAGAAATGCTGTAGTGGTCATAAAATACTGTAAAGGCAAAATCAGCTAATATCTCTGCAATTCAGATGAGCCAAGCAATAATAGCAGACAATAGGTGGACTCAGAATTCAGTCCTAAGTATTTTCTAAAGTACTCAGTGCTGACTGCAGCCTGGTTAAACCAAGCCAGGAGCGAACATCCCCTGACAGTTCACTTACATAGAGCCATCTTCTCTTCCTGCATTTTGCAATGTGTAACTTCCCTTGAGAAGGAAGAATGGGTTCTTAAAATCAGAGTGTTCCTCTGTTGGTGCAGATTCTTTCCCTTTGTCCTGAAGTATCTCTGGTCTGTTTATTTCACTGAAATCACTTTTTTTTTTTTGGTACTGGGGATTGAACTCAGGGGCACTGGACCACTGAGCCACATCCCCAATCCTATTTTGTGTTTTATGTAGAGACAGGGTCTCACTGAGTTGCTTAGCGCCTCGCCATTGCTGAGGCTGGCTTTGAACTCGCGATTCTCCTGTCTCAGCCTCCCTAAGTGCTGGGATTACAGGCTTGCGCCACCGCGCCCAGCTTGAAATCACATTTTAAAAAGCTATGCTGCATATATGTAAGAGCTTTGACATTCCCTGGTTGGTAGAGAAATCTAGGTAATTGAGATGTGCTCTGCTGATAATTCCAGCCTTTGCTGTTTACATCCCAAGATACAGCTCTGCAGGAAAGGTTCATTTGGGAAGGTAGACATGACTGGCTGAGACTGAATCAAGGCACATTGGGAAGGGGTGCACCTCTCCTTGAAATCTTTCTCCCCAGTTGGTGAATGCTTCCTGTTTGTATATCCTCAGTACCCAGCACAGGATGCTGGAGACCAGAGACTGGGGCCCTTGTAAACTAGTTCAAAGGGAAGAGAAATTATCTTTTAATTCTCCTTATTCAACAGGAACTTTAATGGATGTAATTAATAATAAGAGTATCTTGTAATTCTGTGTGCCTTCAAGAACCCTGCATGTAGTATAGTCTCTGTAAAGTGTATTAGCATCTTGACCTTTTTGTTTGTTGGTTAGTTTTGGGACTTTTATTCATTTATTTATTTTGGTTTCTAATTTTCATCGCTAAGTTTTATCATTTTCTTCACATAAAGAGCAAATGGCTTCTACTAGTCCATCCTCAAACCAACTGAGGTAGAAATAGTTCAAATAGAACTTAGGTTCTACAAGGAAACCAAAAGTATTTTTTAATATTTTTAAATTTTAATTGGCACATAAAAATTGTATGTATTTATTTGTGAGGTATAGTATGATATTTCAACGCATATATACAATGTATAATGGTCAGATCAGCAGGATTGGTACATCCACCACCTCAGACAATATTCCAAACCTCTCTGCTAGCTATATGCCCATAGCCATCGTAAGCCTCAGTTACTGCAGCTACCTGCCATGCAGTTGAGCACTAGAAGCTCTTGCTCCCCTCCAGCTGCACAGCACCCAGGCCCCTTCCACCTGCACACCCCACACATTACATTCCCTCTCAGGTTAACAATGCCATCCGCATCCTCTGCCCTGACCACAGTCACATCAAAAAGCCTCATGTGTAAACTGGTAAATCTGGAAGTTTGTAATTTTCCTCCTTTCCAAAAAGCTTTTAAGCATGACCTTCTGCATGGGCAAATGCATGCTTTTAATTCTACACAACTTTTGAAACTGGATAATGAACTGTGTACTGGTTTTTTAATTGATTGTAGTAGCAGAGTTGTACATTCAAAGCCAGTATCATATCATCTGGTATGTTTTGGAGTGGGGCAGTATTTGGGGTGACAAAAGCCACTCTCTTGGTTTGTTCCATGATCTGTTTTCCACATTAACCTCTAAGCACCTTGTTTTCCAGCCAGCCTGTCCCCAACAGCGCTTCATGGTAGAAAAGCCGAGGAGTAGCTGGTGGACTCTCCTACACGACTTTTCTTAGTATTAGCTATGTTTCCATGAGAAAATCTCACAGACTGGTCACAACCTACTTGATCCTTAGCCTGATGAACTCTAAATATATGCATAAAATCCTACATTCTCACAAACAAGACAATTGAAGTTCTTTTAACACTAGAAACATATTCTTCAGTATTTTTCCTGTTTAACAGTGTATGAATGAAAAAGTATAATTTGAATATTGAAGTGATGCATGGAAAAATCAAAAGCAGCTATAACATTTGTTCATGATATTTATTAAAAAGTAATGAATAGACATATTACACAGAATTGCAGAACATTTATCTAATTATTAAGCCTGGGAGAAAAACCATGTAAGGAAGAGGTATTTTTACTGATAATGCTCTCCCTGCAAGCTGGAATAAGATGAAACCCAGCAAAAACTATGCTTCAAACCTTAGATGCCTTTCTCCTCTTTCCTTCCCTTTCCCTTTATCAGCTCTGTATCATTTC
Source organism: Geosciurus inauris (assembly GCA_004024805.1). Taxonomy (NCBI): domain Eukaryota; kingdom Metazoa; phylum Chordata; class Mammalia; order Rodentia; family Sciuridae; genus Geosciurus; species Geosciurus inauris. The sequence continues at coordinate 13,890 of PVHX01005259.1, read as the reverse complement.
TAAATGGCAGTCTGCAGATGAAGATATATAAACGTAATGCCTGTAGTGTTTATGTTCCCATTGAACAAATTGGTATTGATACAGATAGTATAATCAAACCAATGTTGCACTTTTGGTTTCCTGCAGCTACGTTGTTTCCCATTCTTTGTATCCGAAAATTCTCTCTCCTGACTATCAATATTTTGCTTCTGTACGTATTTTCTCTCATATATCAAACTCTTTTTTAAAATTTTTTTCTTTTCTTTTCTTTTTTTAGTTTATTTATTCTACTTAGGTATACATGATAGCAGAATGCATTTTGGTTCGTTGGACACAGAAGGAGCACAATTTTTCATTTCTCTGGTTGTACGTGATGTAGATGCACATCATATATGTAGTCATACATGAAGCTAGGGCCATGATGTCCATCTCATTCCACCATCTTTACTGCCCCCATGCCCCCTCCCCCTTCCTCCCCTTTGACCAAAGTTCCTTCCCATGTCCTCTCCCCAATTATGGATCAGCATCCACTTATCAGAGAGAACATTTGGCCTTTGGTGTTTTGGAATTGTCTTACTTCGCTTAGCATGATGTTCTCCACCTCCATCCATTTACCTGCAAAGGCCATGATTTTATTCTCTTTTAATGCTGAGTAGTATTCCATTGTGTATATATACCACAGTTTCGTTATCCATTCATCTATTGAAGGGCATCTAGGTTGCTTCCATAATTTAGCTATTGTGAATTGAGCTGCTATAAACATTAAAGTGGCTACGTCACTGTACTATGCTGATTTTAAGTCCTTTGGGTATAGATGGAGGAGTGGGATAGCTGGGTCAAATGGTGGTTCCAGTCCAAGTTTTCTAAGGAATCTCCATACTGCTTTCCAGATTGGCTGCACCAATTTGCAGTCCCACCAGCGATGTATGAGTGTGCTTTTTCCCTCACGTCCTCGCCGACACTTATTGTTGTTTGTATTATTGATAATTGCCATTCTGACTGGCATGAGATGAAATCTTAAAGTAGTTTTGATAAGCATTTCTGTAATTGCTAGAGATGTTGAACATTATTTTATATGTGTATTGATCAATTGTATATCTTCTTCTGAGAAGTTTCTGTTCAGCTCCTTAGCCCATTTATCGATTGGGTTGTTTGTTTTTTGGGTGTTAAGTTTTTTGAGTTCTTTATATATCCTGGAGATTAGTGCTCTATCAGATGTGCGTGTGGCAAAAATTTGTTTCCAGAATGTAGGCTCTCCGTTCATTGCATTGATTGTTTCTTTTGCTGAGAAGAAGCTTTTTAGTTTGAATCCATCCCATTTATTGATTCTTGATTTTACTTCTTGTGCTATAGGAGTCTTGTTAAGGAAGTAGGTCCTAAGCTGACATGATAAAGATTTGGGCCCACTTTTTCTTCTGTTAGGCATTGGGTCTCTGGTCTGATTCCCAAGTCCTTGATCCACTTTGAGTTGAATTTTGTGCATGGTGAGAGATAGAGGTTTAGTTTCATTTTGCTACATATGAATTTCTAGTTTTCACAGCACCATTTGTCGAAGAAGCTATCTTTTTCTCCAATATACATGTTTGGCACCTTTGTCTAGTATAAGATAACTGTATTTATGTGGGTTTGTCTCTGTGCCTTCTATTCTGTACCATTGGTCTACATGTTTATTTTGGTGCCGGTACCATGCTGTTTTTTTACTATACCTTTGTAGTATAGTTTAAGGTCTGGTGTTTTGATGCCTCCTGCTTAAAATTTTTATTATTTTTTCTAATTAGTTATACATGACAGTAGAATGCATTTGCCACATCATACATAAATGGAGTATAATTTCTCATTCTTCTGGTTGAATCACACCAGTCATGCAGTCATATGTGTACATAGGGTAATGATGTCAGATTCATTCTACTGTCCTTCCTATTCCCATGCCCCTCCTCTCCCTTCAGTCCCCTCTACCTAATCCAAAGTAACTATTCTTCCCTAGCCCCACCCCTCTTATTGTGAATTAGCATCTGCATATCAGAGAAAATATTCAACCTTTGGTTTTAGAGGATTGGCTTATTTTGCTTAGCCTGATATTCTCCAGCTCTATCCATTTACTGGCAAATGCCATAATTTCATTCTTTTTTAAAAAAAATATTTATTTTTTAGTTGTAGGTGGACACAATAGCTTTATTTTATTTTTTTTTATGTGGTGCTGAGGATCGAACCCAGTGCCTCCCGCGTGCTAGGCGAGCACACTACCACTGCGCCATAACCCCAGCCCCAATTTCATTCTTTTTTAATGCTGAGTAATAGTCCAAGAATTTTCAGTTATATGTCCTCAAGATAGAATGGAGATCAAACACAATTTGCACAAGGTTTACAAATTCAGTCCTGTGTTCTGCTGGACTAAATAGCTGTTCATTTGGTCAGCCTTTTGAGCATGTTAAAGATTTAGCCACTGCTTGCCTTCATTCTGTGTACCAGTTTTGTAGAAATGTAAGGACAGAAGCATCATATATTTAAATTTATAAGTGATGTATTTCCATTTTGGTAAGAGTTGCATTTCCCACAATCGCTCATGATCCTCACCAAGAGAAAGATTCACATTAAAAGTTTTCATGTGCATAACAGTTTTATCTACTTCAAAGTGTGATCCTAGCTGCATGACTGCTCTATTGCCTGGTTGATGTTGGTTAGCTAAGCAAAATAATGTCAAATATGTTAACATAACCCTCAAAAAAGTCCCATCATTTTCATTGTTGAAAATCTCTTCTTTAATGGATAACTGATACATTTGCCCCTATTAACTCAATAAAAGTTAGAATAAAGTATCCAGATAAAGGTCAGATACATTGACTGGCTTTGAAATAGTTCTTTTTCTTCAGTGTTAGCTTGCCAGGGGGCCGTCAATGTTCTGAAATAGCAAAGAATCCCCTTTGAATACTATCTCTAGTTACCATCAAAGATTATCTATATTCACGTCAGTTGTGCTTTTATTTCCTTCAGAGTGTCTCTGTACCATTAAGAAATGATGGTAATAAAAGGTATTTAAGAGCTACATAGATGACACATCAGAGCAGAAGAACATTGTCTACTGCTGTAACCATTTAGCCTGCTTTATCGTGCAGAGTTGGGGAAGTAGAACAAGAGAAACCCAGCGAAAGATAATGCAGCCGCTTTCCCTCTTTTTATACTTCAGCCGTCACATTTGTGATGAGCCTGCAAACCATCCCGCTCATTCCTTTCACATCCCGCTCTCACGTCAGCTCTGCTGGAAGAGGAAATATCACCCTTCTTGAATTGACATTTCATATTCTTATTTTTCTAGATCTCATTAGGTCTTTAAATGATAATGATAATATACCATGTTTAAGGAGATGATAACGTAGAAAATAAAACAAACAAAATATCCAATGAAATATTTTTCTCTTTCTTGTTACACTAGCAGGTAGACTTGCTAACTAGCTTCCTTTGAGAAGCCAGTATTACTAACTACTGCCTCATCATCCAAGTTGACAAATTACAAAATGACTGGTATCTTTCCCCAGTGTCCTTTCTGTCCAGTGCAAAGAGCAGGTATCAAATAAGGAACCAGGAGCAGTATAACCAGGACAGTTTATTTTCAGTGGCTTTGTTAATATTTGGAAGAGGTGTACTGGCTTCATGGATAAGCCATTCCCAGGAAGTCATATATGAATGGTTTTGGTTAAAAAACCAATATGCTTCACGCGCTGAGCCTCCTTGTTATAAAGTTAAAATTGAGTGACAAGCTCATTGAAAATGACCTCTAGTGGGATGTCCAACATCCATCGCGAGACATCATCCATCTCTGAGATTTAGCTCTGACTTAAGCTAAGCTATATGATAATAGAGAGAAAAAGGGCATGAATTTTGAATTTTTCTCTTGGAAAATAATAAAATTCTGGAAATTATTTGTGACAGTTAAATAACTTTCTAGTATCTCTATCAACATTTCTGTTTTTATGTTGCAGGGATATGAGGCAAACCTCTATTTTCTTCCAGTAAAAATTTCAAGACTAAGGAACTTAACTCAGATTCTGGAATATAGTTTTGTTTTCACATTCATTTACATAGGTACACACCTACCTACATATGTGTACATAAAATGCTTGTGAGAAACTTAGTGTGTATCATTTATGCTATATTGATTTTAAATACATTAATAGATACAAATGGGCTCAACAGCTTGGCACCTCACCCTAAAATTATAAAGGAATAACTTTGTTTTACTGTGGTTTTCTCAGAAGCATGAGAATATTTACCCCAAATATATGCACATTTCATTTCTGTCACTGCCTTTGTTTTTCACCAAAGTCAAAAACTTCGTGTAATGAACGGTCAGAATCATTATTTGAATTTTTAATATTTCTAAAAATTAGTGATGACAGAATATTTGAGGTGCAGACAAACACTATATCAAAGCATTTTTTATAATCATTGCAGGTTTTTATGATGCATGTTACTTAGGGAAAGCACCATCTCCTGCCATGCTTTGAATCTTATTTGTTCATTTAACTTTCGTTGTTATCATTTGTCCAAGTTGCTATAATCTTCATAATGCTCCTTTTTAATGGTGGACTGGTATTTCTTTGTGCATATAAGCCATAATTTTAACATTATGTGTAATTAATTTTTAATTACATGCTCTCCCATTATATTTAATTCAAAGCAAATTTAACTATCAGGATTGCTGTCAGACCCAGATTTGCCTATAGCTCATGTCAGTGCATGTAATAAACCACAGCGATTTTCTCTCTTTCATTCATTCTGTCATTTGTTTGTTAGCTGCAATATGGTACCCCAAATCAAGCAAATATGTATTTACAAATTATATAAGTATGTGCCACAGTTATTCATACATTATTATAACTTTGCATTCATAAAGGCTTTCCATTTTTGGTAACCTACTATGCAACAGCTGATATATGGTAAATATAATAAATGCTACCTTGATCTTTAGCCTTCTTCCACCCTGCCCAATCCAAATTACCCCATCTCTACCTGTTCTTTTCTGTACAGGTTGTGTGCAAACAGTTCTCGGAGAGCTAATCCTGGGTGGCTACCAGTTGCAGTCATTTCTGCACATGCTCCAACCCCCCACAAATTCCATCATAACCTCTCCGAGGCAGGAATGGCTCTCCTAATTCCAGCAGCCCCTGAACTGTTAACCCTCCCTGACACCGATATTCACTGGATTTTACAACACCTGCTTTTGTTTTTGTCTGTAATGTTTACAGAAGAAATACATGGAAGTTGTTAAAGATGTTTACTCTCTCATTTTTCTTCCACCAGTGGGATGGAGTAGGACCTCTTCCAGACTGTGCAGAACCACCGAAAGGGATCCAGATGCTGTGGCACCCCTCCATAGTCAAACCCTACCTCACACTGCTCTCTGAGTGCTCAAACCCAGACACGCTGGAAGGGGCAGCAGGCGCCCTGCAGAACTTGGCCGCAGGGAGCTGGAAGGTACGGCTAGTTCGTTACGATACCAAAGAATCTGGAGTTGCAGCAAGTCTTTAGAGAATAATGCAAGTGTAGTTCTGAGACATGCAATTCTAACAAAGAGTTTTAGGAGAAAAACCAATTATATTGAGTTGTTAGATTTGGAAAGTTGGTCCTGAAAAAAAGACAGAAATTCTTCTTAAGGTTTCAGAGGTCTTTGAAGACCACTGGTGAATAGTATGATCATTGACAATGCTGTGAAATTCTTGCCATTCTGTGGGGACAGCTGAGCTGCTTCACTTCCAGGTACAATTGTGACATGTGGATGTTTTCAAAGCACAACCACTGACTGTTAAGGGGCTGATCTCTAAACACATCTCTAAACAATTCAAGGTGTTGTACTGGGTCCCAGCCCCCAAATAAGACCCTTTGCATTTTTAAATCATGGGCTTACAGAGGAAAATAGTATCATTAACCCTTTAGCAAAAATATTTAAACAAATGTGTGATTGTGAAGAGATTAAGAGTGTCTTTTTCTCCAAGTCCTTATAAACTGATATTGTTCCTGATTGATTTTTCACAGAAAATTCTCATGACCCTGATTTTTGGTAGAAAAGAATACACCAGGGCAAATAATTCTTGACTGTGGTCATCATAGTTACATGCACCAATTTGCCTTGTTGCATTAAAAAAAAAAAAAAAAAGTGTGACCACTCATAGAGAAACAAAGATAGAATATATGGGGGAATTGCCAAGAGAAAAAATATCAAAAAATTTTGATTTTTGCCATCATGTTCCATCCATTTAATACCAAAGTCAGGATTTGGGATGTCCATAAATCATTCTCTCTCTTTTTCTTTTTTTTTTAACATTCATTCACTTCAAAGTGACGTTAACACTGACACATACCTTCAGCATTTTCAGAAGCTCAGAGCCATAGATGTCACACGTACTGGCCTCAGGTCATTGTGTAACTGCACATTCCCTTGTGCTCATACCTCCAACATCAGCCTTCTTGTCACTTTTCTCCCTCTGTCTGTCTCTCATCCTTGCTTCCATTGCTCCAGTCCCAGTCGCAGCACTTCCTTCTCAGCTGTGACCTCACAGCTCATGGGCCGGGTCCCTGAGTCTTCCTGTGGAGCTGCTTGCTGCTGTGTGGATGGGCTCATCCTTCTCTTGAGAGCCTGAGGAATGAACATAATGTCCCCTCCCTCCCTGCCTTTAAAGCATCCCTAGTGTTTCTACCTAAAGAATTCAGGTCAGGCTAAGCTGGAACATATCTCCTGCTTTCAACTAGAGATGAGTGCAGAAAATTTCAAAAGCAGAGTCACACCAGGCAGAAGGCCAGAGTGTGGCCTTATATGCTAGAAAAGTCATTGATGGAAATCACTTCTTTGAAGTGGCCCTCACATCGCATGTTCCTGTAAGCTTAACATGGTCCAGTATGTTTTGACTCAAACCATAGTTCAAACCCAGGACCTGCCTTTCCAGAGTGTGGTGATCCTGGACAGGTTACATCCTCGTGTGTCCATATATGTCATCTTTAAACCAAGAAGATCAGGGCTGTAGAACTCTCCATCATGAAGAACCATCACCACCTGGATGCAAAGATGGGAGCCAGATGGCATAGCCCAAGGATTGTCACCTTGTGTGACCCAGAGTCCCCACTAGCACCCCTGCCTTATGACACTATCTAGACAGGCATGGAAAGGAAGGGGGACTGTGAGCTGAGTCTGACCTGAGGTACAAAGACCTGGATATCCAGATGGTGGCAAATCTAGTATACCATCTAAGCTCTGTTTTTAACCAACTATCATGTTCCCTGAAAAATATGTAGGTCCTTATCATGATAATTTAAAAATGATGAAATGTCTTTGGGCGCTTGAAGATTTTGAATATAAGACTTTGACTTTTAAACTCAGATTCTTTATGTTCAAAAAGTTAAGAGGAAATGGTAAAAATATGTAAAAGACCCAAACCAAACTTCTAGAGTTGAAAATAAAATGTCTGAAACTATGGAATTCATTCCACTTAAATGGAATTAGTAGCAGATTACTGTAAAAGAAAAAAAATTAGTGAACTTGAAGACAGTAAGGAAAACTATCCAAAATAAAAGAAGAATGCAGAGTGCATCAGTGAGAATAAAATAGTCTGAGAAATGTATGAACCTTTACACAGGGAAAAGAAGAAAGGAGAAAGAGAACAGAAAATAAAATATTTAAGGAAATAATGGTAGAAATTTTTCCACATTTAATGAAAACCACAAATTTGCAGATCCAAGTAGCTCAAGGAACCCAAAAAACAAGAAACATGAAGAAAGTACATTATAATCCAGGTACTCAGAACTGGTAATAAAAGGAAAATCTTAGAAGCAGCCAGAGAAAAAAAGACATGTTCTATAGCAAGAGCCATACTACATTTGACCAGCAAAGTTCAAGAGCAGCGTCACTAATCATCCATTCCTTCATAGCACAAGTCCTTGCTGAGCTGCTAAGACTATTTCTAGAAGGGAATCTGGTCTGAAGGGCCAACACCATCTTCCACTTGTCTCTGTACCCCGCTGCTTGGCTGAGCAAAAATGCTCCAACTTTGGACTTTATAATGCCAATTATGAAAGATGTGTGTTTTCTGGAAAGAGCATCTTGTCGTTGCCAGAATATAAACCTATTACTATAGCACAGTTGCCCCAGTGTGACCACTATCCACACACACCCAGGGAACATTTATTTGGTAAATTTTTATAGAGTAAGAACTATTAAGAAGTGGAAAACTGAAGTAAAGATCATAGAAGTTGTTCTATATTTTAGACAAAGTTTAACAGCTATACTAGTAGAATTCCCACATTGTAGGAATGAACCTGAAAATTCAAGGACCACCTCTTACAAGTAGGCACCCAGATGCACAGTAAGAAGTCAGAGGAGATACCCTGATGGCAAAGAGAGAAGAAAGAGGAGTTAGTAAAAGTAAACATATAGATGCAAGAAAGAAAAACTCCCAGAGATTGTTCTAATAACTGATAGTCATAGTACTGACCTCTGTCATCAAGAACATGTTAAATTGCCACTAGTAAATTTTAGAAGACAGAATTTTAGAATGCCTGTCTTATTCTAAGCTCTGCTTCCTGAGTAATTCTAGACAAATGGGTTAGTCCTCAAGCAGAGGGAGTTGCTGCTAATGAACATGCTGTGTAGTTGCAAATAAATACATACTTATATAGGAGCTTTTTCATTGAAATACAAATACACAGGCACATATATAATTCAATCACATTATTGACGTCTTGTATAATTTATTAATTTACCATACAATGTGGGGAGGGAGGTGGACAATTCTTGGACAAGATTAGGAAAAATTATTATTAAACCAAACACTAACAAACTACTTCAAGAAAATTGAGAATGATGTGTACAGAAACCAAGCAGGGAAATTCTTATTTTAGAAAATCTACTTCAAAAAACAGTCCTTGAATAATTAAAATGTTGACTTAGGATACACAGTAGCATTGACTTTCACACAGATAGTATTGCTATCTGAAGTCTAGAGTCTAAGAATGTGTTTTTATAGCAATTGTCAAAATTTAGTGGTATTTCTTTAGTGTCCTTAACTTTTTATAGCCCAACAAAAACAGAAATGTGAAGGCAAAATACCAGAATTTTGCATGGAGACAGCTTTTTATGGACCTCATTGTCTGAAACAATAACTTTCTTTTATGGGAAGAGCATGCACACTCTTTTTTCTGTGACAAATTGACTAGCAAACTAGATCTTTATAATGGCTCTAAACACTTTTTAAAGTTTAAAACACTCATTACTTGGTTTATGAGCATCAGAAAAAGATAATGGCATTATGCAGAAGCAAAGTGATAAATGTTTTTCATAGCTGACATGGGCATCAGTTACCTTTTTCTCATTTACAGTACAATGATTTTGTTTGTCGCAGAATATTACAATAATTGGATATAGTAGCCTAAAGATTTCCAAAATGTGAATGAATACTCTTTTACTCCATTTGTGGATATTTCAATTGTAATTGAGCTTTATGAAAACCTGGAGATTGAAATACAAAAATACATCTGTACTGGCTATGCAGTCAAGCATTTTAGGTATCTTTGTATTTTCAATTTCCCCCCTAAATGTGAATATTCTCTCATTGATTTTAAAAATAAGAGAGGAGAAAAGGATACATGGATAATAATATGTCAATATTTAATGGGCCAACATGATAGTACCATAGACTTAATGAAGAAGGAAACAGAATCTGTGACCATGTGGCCCAATTGAATAAAAAATGTAAAGGAACTGGGAAATTTGAGACTTGTCCTTACAGACAGGGACAATAGCATAAGGAAAGACACTGAATTTAATGTAGCTTAGTGACCACTATATCATGTGAAAGAGAACCAGGGAAGATTAGGGAGTACAACAAAGAAAAGATAAGATCATGGTTTTACATCTAAGACAAAGTAAATTGCTTTTGTCTCAGTTAACAGTGTGAGGAAAAGCGAGAGGTTTAAATACAAAGAAATAAACTTTTGAAAGATTATGATGAAAATGGGGCATGAAGCATCAAGCCTGGTGGATTTGAACTGGACCAGAATAAACACCAGGGTATCTGAGCACTCTGCCCATTGGAAGTCTCCCAGAGACAGTACTTGAGCAGAGATGATGTTTAGCCTGAAGCAGGACAAAGAGAGGCCCACCCTGAGGAGCAGGCCCACAACCACATGTGACTCAGAAGTTTCTTCCCTAAAAGAAGTACTGCAAAAGTACCCACCCAAGAGCTGCACCCTATGGCAGATACTATCTGCATCCACATCATCTTGGCAGTGGACCCAGTTTTTTAATGGTCCTTGATTTCATCTGATTTCTGAAGTCCTAAGTTGCAGAACTCCATTCTGAAGTTCTAGAAACCACTAAACCAAAGAAACTTCCACTTCAAGCTGAGATAGCAAGATGGAATGACAAAGCTCTGATTTACTCTCCTTCAAAGAAAAACAATGACTGTAAAACAGAAATATATGAAACAGTGGATTTTGGATAAGATATTAAGCATTAGTTAAGGAAGGACAGTGATCTCAAGAGACAGGAAACAAGATGAACCCTGATGGCCTCAGCTCTGCCAAGCCATGGCATAAGGACTGAGAACCCCCAGGAAGCCGCCAAATGCTCTGCATGAACACAATGAAGCTGGGAATCTGGAGAAATCAAATTGACTAAAGTTCATAGACCTGGAGATACACAGAAGATTCCCCCTCAGCAGAGAAACATCAGCACATGCATATGAGGGAAATACCCAAGTTTGGAGAAGACCATCTGAAATTACAAGAGAGTAAAATTCGGCACTTATACAGGATGGGTGTAGTGTGTGTCTCTAAGAGACAGAAAGGTAAACCTTATAAAGCATGGGCCGTCTGGTAGGGTACTTAAAGGGTCTTGCCTCCATATGAGGAATAATTAGCTCTGGACTAAATATGTGCTAGTCTTTCCTTTTGAATCTTAAAAGTAAGATCCAAAAGTATCAAGAATTTCCAAGTAAATTAAATGCATTTTAGAACAAAGCTTTAAAGTATTTATTGGAATACAAAAGCATCCAGTATCCAATAAATGGAATTTAAGAATGTTTGAAATCCAGTTGAAAATTACCGTTATCACATTAAAAAAATAAAGTACAATTAATAATGAGAAACCAGCTTAGAACTGATGAGTTAAAATAGGCAAACAGGAATTTTTTATAATTGCATTATATGTGTTCATAAAGTTAAATAGAAATAGAACATATATGACAGAATGAAATAAAAGTTCTAGAGTTGAAAATACAGTGCCTAAAATGAAAAAAAAAAATACACTAGACATCTGCAGATTAGACACTGCAGAAGAAAAGATTAGTGACCTGGAAAATGTAATAGAAACTACCTCAAATGAAAAACTGAGAGAAAAAAGAAAAAAAATACAGATTGTCAGTGAACATCAATTGGTATTTGGAGTCACCAAATGAGAGGAGAGAAAGGAGCAAGAGGACCAAAAAAATTGAAGGAATAAAGATTGAAAACTGGCCAAATATAATAAAAAAAACTGTAAACTCACAGATCCAAGCAGTTCAAAGAATCTCAAACTCCAGGAATATGAAGAAACCATAGCAAGGTGCATCATGATCAAATTTTTCAAAATCAGTAATAAAGGGAAGCACTTAAAAGCAGGCAGAGGGATTATGGGGAACCTGTGTTCCTACAAACCTACAAAGATGAGGCAGTACACTTCCCGTGAGCACAAGGCAGTGGGAAGACAACTGGAACACTTAAGAAACAGGGAGCCTGCTGCATGCCTCCTATGGTAAACTGGTCTTAGTTTGGTATCTAGCAGATGTAACATGTCCCTAAAGGAAAAGTCCAGGTCACCAATTACATTAGAGCAGCTGTAGAGCTAGCTATAAACGAGACTTCTTTCAAGCCCAATGGGCACCTGTACTAACCTGGCAATGGGCACTATTTATCACCTGAGCAGTGATGCCAGACAGAAACTCTAACATAAAATCACCTGAATTGCACAACACACTCAGACAGACAGTGGCCATCATGTGTCACCCCAACACTGTTCTACCTCACTCTTACGCAAGCATGCATCAGCCCTAAGTCAAAGGTTCCAGCCCTATACATTAGGGCCACAGGATGAAAGGATTCATGTGCCTCCCACTTGGAACCCTACCAGTACCTTTGTGGCAGTGGTCAGAACCTGCTGACCCCATTAGTGACAGCACTGGCTTTCATCCTTTTTGCATAGATCCTTTCAGAGGAGAATGCTGTTGTGAAATAATAAAGCTCTTGATGCTGTAAATCAACCTGACATCTTCTCTCATCAATTAAACATGTAAAAATCTCCTACTGTGGGTCAGAAACCAGAAGACAGTTAAGAAAAAAGACCAATGTGACTTGGTCTGTTCTCTTATAGTATAAAAAACATGTGAGTAAAGAGTTCAGATAGCCATTGTATTTGCTATTCTCAGAGTGTGTGCAGGTCCAAGGTGACCCTGAGGTCACTTTAACAAAGAAGTGGTAAGGCTAAGCTTAGCGGGAGGAGGCTCATTCCCAGCATCACTGGTTAAAACCTCAGTGCTAGGATTCAGTGATTTAAATTTATTTTAGTACTCTAGTATAGGCCATCTTTTAGGGAAATACCAGCTGCCATAACAAAGATATTTCCAAACATGCAAGGCCCAAGCTAGATGGAATACAGAAATCCTTTTTGCTCCTAGTATCAGAGTATGGGCAGGCATTAAAAGCAGGAAGCACCCCTCCAGGAATTAATTCCCCTATACTGAGAGCTGCTCTTTCATCTTCAACATGTGGCTCACCGAACTGTCCACGTCACTACCATCCACCAGCGGGAACAACACGAGAGACTCAAGTCTATCACAGGAAATATTCTGTTATCAAAGCCAAGATCACACCTAGATGTCCTTTCTTGTTTCTGGGCTCCACTCTTGGCCACCAGAAGACAAATGCTTTCCTATGATCCTGCTCCACCAATGATGAACAAGAATCTGCAGGAAGGTGATCTATATCCAGATTCAAGAAAAATAAAGTTCTCTCTTCTAATGGGACAAAGATTTGCTAATATATTCAATTCATTACCTGGGATTTTACAAAAACTCTGCTTTGTACATGCAAGACCACATGGCCTCACCAACATGGTCCCTCCAGACTGTGCCCTAAGGTCAAGTTTCAGATTTCCCCTCCCCATCGCCAAATGGAAGAAATCATTTACTATCTGTAAAGGAGAGTGTTTTCTAGATTTAAAAGAAAATTATGAAGTTTATTCCCCCTACCCATGAGGCACTGTGCTTAAAAAGAAAAAAAAAATACATTTATTAAAGGAAAAGTTTTGCAATCTGGTATCTAATAAGCAAGAAGAAACAACTGAATTATTTTTATCAGATATTGAATAAAAGGTATGGCTGAATCTTCCATGTCTGTGAACACAGTGGCTAGGAGCCTCCCCTTCCCACCAGCATCTCTGCTGCATAAAGGTCAGGAATGTCAGAACCTTTATCGGAACCTCGGTCCAGTCACCCCTTCTCAGTGGTCTGGTCATACAGTGCCATCATGAAGGAAACACAGGAGGCTCAGAGTAAGATCTAAGGTGCCTCCGTCTCGAAGCCTGCCAGGCCTCCCCTCTAACAGCCATTCTTAATTCACCAAAACGCTTTTCTAAATGTCAGTCACACACAGTGATGATATTTGCTAACATTTGCAATTAAAAAATAAATAAAAACTTCCTGTGTTCAGTAAGGTTTATTTTTTTTTAAAAAAAAAATATCTTTTTTACTTGCAGAGGGACACAATATCTTTATGTATTTTTAAATGGTGCAGAGGATCAAACCCAGTGCCTCACACATGGAAAGCAAGCATTCGACCACTGAGCTATAGCTCCAGCCCCAGAAAGGTTTATTTATTTATTTATATTTTTAA